>CM021101.1:200324834-200504837 GCA_007115665.2 Sequoiadendron giganteum
AACCATATCATGGCATGGGAACGAAGAAGACCAAGGATGTCTAGTTTTATGTGGAGGTAATGGATTTGGTCCAAAATTTAGGAGGGGCAAGAAGTTCAATATATGATCCTAATGAAATTGAGGAAGAATAGCAAGAGAGGGAGAGGAAAACTAAAATCAATGCAAAGTTTCAAGGATTTTTCAAGCGAGTAAGAGAGCTATGGGAGCAGCCTCATCTAAAGGATTTTGAACTAGAGTTTGATATACCATTTAGAGAGCTTGATTTTCATGGAAGAGGAAGAAAGATGATTACTTTGCTTCATTTTCATTTGCATAGCCATATCATGGAATGGGAACCAGGAAGACCAAGGATGTCCAATTTTATGTGGAGGTAATGGATGTGGTCCAAAATTTAGGAGGGGCAAGAAGGTCAATGTATGATCCTAATGAAATTAAGGAAGAATAACAAGAGAGGGATATGAAAAATAAAATCAATGCAAATTTTCAAGGATTTTTCAAGCGAGTAACAGAGCTATGGGAGCAGCCTCATCTAAAATATTTTGAACTAGAGTTTGATATACCATTTAGAGAGCTTGGTTTCCATGGAAGAGGAAGAAAGATGATTACTTTGCCTCATTTTCATTTGCATAACTATATCATGGTGTGGGAACCAAGAAGACCAAGGATGTCCAATTTTATGTGGAGGTAATGGATGTGGTCCAAAATTTAGGAGGGGAAAGAAGGTCAATGTATGATCCTGATGAAATTGAGGAAGAACAATAAGAGAGGGATAGGAAAAATAAAATCAATGCAGAGTTTCAAGGTATTGGGATTGGAAAAAATTGACATTTTCCACTATCCTCTACCTCACCCACCTTCCATATACCACAAAAATACACCACACTTTAATTTTATGATGAATATAAATTGTAGAAATTTGTGTGACCAGATCCATATTATACCCTCCATTGCACTCATAAAATTGAAATCTTGTAGTCTTTCCCCCATGTCTAGCAAAATTGAATACCATCAACATAAGAATGCTTCATTGGCGAAACCCCCATCACAGCCCCGCCGATGGGCCACTGAAAATAGCTCATAACCTAGTATCAGAGTAACAATACCCTATCGGGCTGACTCCTAAGGTGCTCTCCCTGGTATATCGATAGAGTCAACAGAAGTAAACACATCGCTGTAATAGATAAACATTAGTGGAACAAATTATGGCATTCCCTGATGGGCCGATATAACCATGAATAGTTCTTCAAGACATTTTATACTTTTATTATACTATTTTTAAGTGACCTTTTCATGTATATAATCATATCATGTTCATGTATGTTAATATAGGGCAGCTATGGAGGTAATTCAAAGAGATGGCCCTAAGCTTTTTCCTCATCTTACAAATTCTGCAGGAATAGGAATAGGGATCGAATTTTGAGAGTCTTGTTTAAGTTTGAATTCAAGAAATGACAAAATTGTGAAGGCTGGAATGGATTTTAATGTATCACTTGGGTTTCATAATTTGCAGTTATAGACTGGTAATCCCAAAACACAAAATTATTCATTGCTCCTTGCTAACACTGTGGTTGCATAACCATATCATGGCATGGGAACTAAGAAGACCAAAGATGCACAATTTTATGTGGAGGTAATGGATGTGGTCCAAAATTTAGGAGGGACAAGAAGTTCAATATATGATCCTGATGAAATTGAGGAAGAACAACAAGAGAGGGACAATAAAAATAAAATCAATGCAGAGTTTCAAGGTTTTTTCAAGTGTGTAAGAGAGATATGGGAGTGGCCTTATCTAAACTATTTTGAACTAGAGTTTGATATACCATTTAGAGAGCTTTGTTTTCATGGAAGAGGAAGAAAGATGATTACATTGCTTCATTTTCATTCGTATAACCATATCATGGCATGGGAACCAAGAAGACCAAGTATGTCCAATTTTATGTGGAGGCAATGGATGTGGTCCAAAGTTTAGGAGGGGCAAGAAGGTCAATGTATGATCTTGATGAAATTGAGGAAGAACAACAAGAGAGGGACAAGAAAAATAAAATCAATGCAGAGTTTCAAGGATTTGACAAGTGAGTAACAAAGCTATGGGAGAAACCTCATCTAAAATATTTTGAACTAGAGTTTGATATACCATTTAGAGAGCTTAGTTTTCATGGAAGAGGAAGAAATATGATTACTTTGCTTCATTTTCATTTGCAGAACCATATCATGGCATGGGAACGAAGAAGACCAAGGATGTCCAATTTTATGTGAAGGTAATGGATGTGGTCCAAACTTTAGGAGGGGCAAGAAGGTCAATATATGTTCCTAATGAAATTGAGGAACAACAACAAGAGAGGGACATGAAAAATAAAATCAATGCAAAGTTTCAAGGATTTGTCAAGTGAGTAAGAGAGCTATTGGAGTAATCTCATCTAAAAGATTTTGAACTAGAGTTTGATATACCATTTAGAGAGCTTGGTTTTCATGGAAGAGGAAGAAAGATGATTAATTTGCTTCATTTTCATTTGCATAACCATATCATGCAATGGGAACCAAGAAGACAAAGGATTTATAGTTTTATGTGGAGGTAATAGATGTGGTCCAAACTTTAGGGGGGGAAAGAAGGTCAATGTATGATCCTGATGAAATTGAGGAAGAACAACAAGAGAGGGACATGAAAAATAAAATCAATGTAGATTTTCAAGGATTTGTCAAGCAAGTAAGAGAAATGGCTGAACTCCATTGACAACATTCCTCAATCTTCGCTTGATGAAATCAAGGAATGTTTGAACTCCACGAATATAAAGTATTATGATTCAAGAAGAATGAACTTAAAATGGTGACCAATTTTGAAGACTAGTACTAATGATCCAAAAATAATTATTGAAGATGGTGGTTGGGAATTTTTGAATATGGAAGCTAGTGATTCTAATTGTAATAATTCAGAAGAGTCAGATCAAGGATATGAACCATCTGATGTAGAATAGGAATCAGAATTAGATGAGGAAGGTTCAAAAGATGAGTCTCTTATGGAGTTAGATGAGGACGAAGAAGAATAAGATTTTGAAGGGGAGGAAGGTAAAATATCAGATGAATTAGAAGCCGAAGCCAAAAATGTAGATAAGGAAAAAGGACATAATTCTGAGAATGAAGAGGAAAGACGACGACGAAAGGTAAAAGATACAAGGATGTCTCAGGCACTTGATATTAGAGATTCAAGAGGAATGCCTGCCAAGAGGCATAAAGTCAGATGAATTGAGTTCATCTACATCCTTCTACTAATTATTCATGCACATTAATGGTTCAACTGTTTATGCAAATAATTCA
This sequence comes from Sequoiadendron giganteum, assembly GCA_007115665.2. NCBI lineage: Eukaryota > Viridiplantae > Streptophyta > Pinopsida > Cupressales > Cupressaceae > Sequoiadendron > Sequoiadendron giganteum. Next base: position 200,328,147 of record CM021101.1, read on the forward strand.
TATATGTTAACTTGCTCAGTGTTGTTAGTTCGGTAGTTTGATTTCTATGACAACTAGCCATTAGGCCATTCTGTGTGAGAGCACGTTTATATTTTTAGTTAGTTTTTTTGGATAGCTCTACTTAGTGTTAAGGATATTCCATTTATCTTTTGAATGTTAAGAAGTCTAGTATTACACTCTTCTTTATGTTGACTAGATTAGGTTGCAAGTTTTTTACTGCTGATTTCTTTATTTATGGAGTTTTTTTAACTTGGAAGATATGAATTTATTGACTTTTGAAAAATTAAATGGAAAAATTAAGTGTATGGTTATCTACTCCAAGTGATGTAGACTACAAGGATGTGTTAGATCTATAGGATGCCTACCAAGATCTATCAAAACATTCTTACATGTTAAAAGAATGGAAACATCATGAGGAAGGATGGAAAAGATGCATGTGGACCACTTAGTAGAATGACAACATGAATTCAAAAAAGCACTTCTTGAGATACCAAGGGAGCACTCCTTGAGATACCATGTTTTATGGAAAAGAAGATAAATCAAATCAATATGGGATTAAGTTAGTCAAATGATACAAATCATAACATAAATGAGTACACTTAAGAGATATTAAAAGACAATGGTCATTAATTAAAAGATGCGATGAAAATACGACATGAATGTCACCCACTACCCTTTAAGGAAAATGATATTTTTTTCCTCAACATGAAATAATGGGACAATTGAGTGGGATTTAGGGCGAAGAGAGAAGCACTTTGGAAATCATCCTACACATAAATAAACAACTCAACACAAGAAACAAAAATTGACATATTAAGACAACAATATCCAACTAAGTTATTGAAACTGAAAGTCAACTATTGATACCTCATTCTCCATCCAGATTTAAAAATCGGCCCACTTTTTTCTTTGTAAATTTTCCTTTTCAATTTTATTTGGATGTCGGTCATATTTATCCTCTTATCAAAACATGGTACATGGACTAGTTAAACTAATTGATATTCAATCATTTACTTTTTCCTAAGGAATTAAAAATATATCATTTAACATATTAAATATACTTAAAAATTTACAGTTCAAGGCCTGTAAGCCTTTTTGGCCAATGTGATGCGTGACACAAAGTTTTTGAAGCCTAGCCTTGGAGGCCTTGTCCTGAAACATATACTAATTCAATTTAAATATGCACAAATAAAATTTAAAAATTGTTTAATAAATTTGATATAATCTTATGAGAAAAATCAAATACTTGCATACTCTCCTCACCATACTTCCTTCATGCTTTAGACTTCTCATATGCTTTTACAAGCTCTTTCTATACTTTGAAACTTACATCAAGTGGCCTTTTTTTGAGCCTTAGCTCAGGAGGGATTTTTGTATCTTCTTTGTTTGGTTGCACCGAAATCTCTTGTAATTTTGAGACATTCATAGCTTTACCTTCTTCATAGACCAACCTATGCCATATTTAGTCTCCATGTCATTGATAACTATTTTTTGGAGGTGTGTGGGTATCTTTGAGAATGGAAAATATAGATGGTCTTTGAACCGTTGAAGGCATGATTCCTTCAACCTATGAACAAACCCTTTTCTAGCAACTATCATTCGGACTTCTCCTGAAACCACATCGTATTATATCTTGCTATTGAAGGTACCAATGCAAGATTGAGAAATTTCTATGGTGGAAGAAGTCTGTGTCCTAGGAGTGGGTGGGACAGTGGAAGCCTTTGCTCCCTGTTCTACATTCCTAGAGTTTACCATTACTGATTTCCTCTTGGATATTTTGCTTGATCCGGGACTACTTGGGGAATCAATTGATTCCCTTTGACATGGTTGATTTGGTTGCAATGTTTGAGGGGCTTCACTAGATCGGTTTTCTATGTATCTAGAAATTATTGTCCAACACACATCATCCAATTTGTTCATTGCCTCTACCCCCAATATGGAAGCCAATGCCTCTTTATCTTTTTCAGTCACATGTTCCTATACATATATATAAAATAAATTTCTTTTTTTAAAATTAATAATAAAATACTAAAAGGAAAAATGAAAGAAACAAGGGAAACATTTACAAATCTATAAATTGACAATGAATTACCTCATCGTGGGTAGAGTCTGCTCCCTTTGTTCTCTTCCCTCTATAGCTTGAAATTTTGAGGCAACCTAGGGAAAACTATTTTCATCCAGTTTGTGAAGGAGAATTAAGTACACACTATTAGGTATGAAAGTTTTCATCCAATTTGTGGTATGAAAATTTTACCTTGAATGACTCTCTTTTTTGATTTAAATGCCTGTGAATCAATTTCTTGCGCACTTGTATAGAATATAAATATATTTGAAAGGATATAAATATATTTAAAATGAAACAAATGTATTGTAAAAAAATCAATGCTTGCGCACTTGTATATAATGGTAATCTTTGGGGGATAAAAAGAAAGCAAAGTATGGCTTTATTGAGAGTTAACATAGATAGGTCCCATGCTCGAGTCACATCCACTGATTAGAAAGAAAATGAATGTGTGTGCATAATCAATTGAAAACCATGAGCTCATTGTTCTATACAATATTTGTGGGAATGAAAAAAAAATTTTAAGCTTACCTATGGTGTCAAAAACTAAGTTGAATTTATGATCTACTTGCTTGTAGCCCTCCTCCACACCATTTTCCCCTTTTTTGTCCTCTCTTCCTTTGTACGAATTTTTCTCTTGTCATCTCTTCCTTCACGTGACTATTTTCTCTTGTCATCTCTTCCTTCTTGACGTAGGACGTTTTAATTTTTTTTTCCTGGTTCAGTAGTCAGCGCTATAGTCAACATAGCAAAGTGCACCTAATTTAGCGCCGCCTTTCAGATAAAAAATGTAATTGTTCTGGGATGCACAAGGTGGTGCAAAGTGTGCCTAGCAATGCAAAATGTTGTATTTTGCTTGGAAGTTGACAAATAAATTGATCCTAAATGACTTCATCTTCATATGTTCCAAGGGAGCAATCATGGTTCCCTATTTTATCTATTCCTTATCCTATGTCAATTTTGTGGGTGCAAAAATAATAGAGGTTAGATTTGTGAACTCGTAAATGACCCCTATATTGTAAGGAAAAGCAATAGTGCGAAAACACTTTCCTAACGCCAAAACCACAAAGGAGAAGTGCAAAGACCAGTTTTAAAACATTAAAAAACTTAAGATGAACACATACAAGGTAACAAGAGTTACAAAAATAAATGATTACAGAGATAACAACAAATTTACGTGGGAAAACCCTTTCGAGAAAAAACCCACGACACCAAGAGAAAGACAGTTTGTATTACAGTAAGCAAAAATTACATACAAAGTTACAGTCCTTACTCTCTGATAGTTAGCTCACAACAACACTTTATTTTTCATGCACTCACTATTACAATGCTCTTTCACCATACAGTGAATACAAACTCATCAACACTAAGACCTTTCATCTCTCAATATTATGTATTCTCTATTTTTTTGATTATTTGACTCTCATCTTAATTGACTAAAACAAGTCTCTCATCAACCACCAATTAGGGGGCATTAATTTTAGTTCTACACTGACACGCCAAATCGATCTCACATCGGATCCACTTGCTCTACCAAATTCTGGCTCTACCAACCACCAAAATCTGATCTCATTTTGGTTTGCAAAATATATCTCTTTTCACCAATCCAACATCCGACAATAAATGTTGTTTTGCAACAATGGTGCGAAAAAAACCAATGAAAAAATGCCATGTGTCGCACTTCTATTCGTTCTATTGCTTGACTGAGCAGTGATCGGTCAACTATCATCGAGCTCCAAAATCCCTTCGCTATCACCAACCATTTCATCACATTCCAGGCCGACAATAATCCGTTATCGTAAAAACATTGACTGCCAGATTTATCGGGTCCCACATGCCACATGTCCACCGCTTAGGAGGTTTTGAGGCATCAAGGAGGGAATCTCCAAGATTCCCATGAGCCCGCCTGAAATAAGCTTTTGAGGCTACCACATGTCCACCATTTGCGCTCTCCTCTTTGGCTTACGTGGAAGCCGCTGGAGCTCCTTCGGGGAATCCCTAGTGGCATCCACTAGATTCCCCAAGGAACTCCTGAGATGTTGACATGTGTCCATGACCGAACAAACCTTCGCATAAAACAACTTGGGGCCCACCTCCTCTTCGCTATGCTCACTGCTTTGACAAACCGCCACGTGTCAAGCGCATAGATGATTTCGCTCGGCTAAAAGGGGGTAACAATGGTACTTGCCTTTAGATGCCACAAAAAGAAGCCATCACCAATAGATGAAACGAAGCGCAGATGTTGATGCAAGTCATCGACACATCGACGAGGCATAGCATTTCCTCCCATTGATAAAGACAAAGCCAACAACATTTCTCCAACTCTACGCTCGTTGGCCCATCGCTATGACAACACTTGGAGTCTCGCCGATCGGACAAAGTCTCAGCGACCAATGATCAAAATGACCAAATGAGAACACTGTAGTAAAGCGATAGAGAAATCAACTCGTCAAGCCTTTAACAGAGGTCCAAGCTCGTAAAATTGAGGCACATTTTCCAACAAGCTCCCACTTGACGAAGACTTACTGGCTTCCTCTAGACTTCAAATTTAGTTGCGGTCATAGGCCCCAAGGCTCATCAAATTTGCACACCATCTGAACTTGTGCGTGCTCATTGGATTTGTCAATGCATCAACTACATTCTTTAGTGTATCCACCTTATCTAAAGAAACCTTTCCATCCTCCACCATATCACTCATGAAGTGATATTGCACATCGATATGTTTCATCCTGGCATGTAAATTTGGATTTTTCGCCAGTCAAATAGCACTCTGACTATCACAGAAAATAGTAATCTGCTGTGCATCACAACCAATATTAGAACACAAACACTTCAACCAAATAGCTTCTTTGTACGCATGAGTTTCTGCCATGTATTTTGTTTCCGTAGTGGACAAAGCGACTACAACCTATCGCTTGCACATCCAGCTGATTGCACCACCATTTAACATGAAGGTGTATCCACTAGTGGACCTTCTGCTATTAATGTCCCCTTCCCAATCAAAATCCACATACCCACGAATGTTGAGAGTTATCTATGATGCAACCAAGTTTCCATGGTAACATAGAGCATATTATGAAGTACCCTTTAAATATCTAAACACTCTCTTTACAACATCCCAATGTGACCTTCTTGGATTTTCCATAAAATGGATCAGAACTCCCACTACTTGGGCAATGTCTGGTCTTGTACAAACCATTGCATACATTAGACTACCAATAAGACTTCTATAAGGAACCTTGGTCATGTCCTCCATCTCAGTAGTAGAGTTTGGAAAATCTTCAACATATAGCTTCGTTCCCTGCAAGACTGGAACAACTAGCTGCTTGCAGTCACTCATACCAAATCTCTCAAGAACAGTGTTGATGTACTTACCCTAGCTGACGCAAAGCTTTTGTCCCTTTCTATCCCTGGTTATCTCCATCCCTATAATATACCTTGCTGCACCCAGATCTTTCATTTCAAACTTTGTAGATAACTGAGATTTAAGATCAGAAATCATAGACTTACTAGGTGCACCTTTCCACCATCATACTTCTCATACTTAGTGAACCAATGTCTATGAGATGTCATGTGAAAGGATGCACCTAAGTCAACCAACCAGACATCATCTGATGCTTGAGTTTCCAAGTCTGCAATGAAGGCATCTGCATCACTCTGAGAAGAGTCATTTTTTGAAGAGTTACTCTTCTTCTGCTTCTTCTCCTTACAATCCTTTCGGATATAACCAAACTGCCCACAGTTCTAGCATTTTACCTTGGAATTTTTACCATGAGACTTTGATCTCCTGATAGATTTAGTTTTGGACTTCTTGTCCTTCTTCTTTCCTTTATCCTTCGATCTTCCTTGAATAGTAAGGGCCTCTTTGGCCATCTCAGAAGACTTCCTTCACGTCTCCTCTAATAGCAGTGAAGAAACCACATATTCCATCTTGAAATGAGTGGTCGTACTTCCAATAGCCATTACAAGATGATCCCAAGTGTCAAGTAACCAACATAATAGGAGCATGCAACAATCCTCCTCCTCTATCTTCACACCCATAGATGCTAACTGAGCAACACCCATATTAAATAGGTTCAAATGGTCTGCAATAGATGCACCTTCTTCCATCTTCAAGGTGTACAAATTTTTCCTTAGAAATAACTTATTTATAAAATACTTTCCTTGATAAATATTGCCAAGCTTCTTCCATAATGAAGCTACAAACTTCTCCTCATGGACATTCAGGAGTATAGAATCGGCCAAACTAAGTCTTATTAGTCCTCTTTCTTTTCTATCTGCAAGATCCCAATCTTCTTGTTTCATGGTTTGTGGCATAGTTCCAGACACAAAAATCTAGAGGTCTCTATCCACTAATAGGTCTTCCATTTTGAGTTTCCACAAATCAAAGTTGCCGCCATTGAATTTTTCAATATCAAATTTTCTTGATGTACTCGCCATCTTAGACAGAACTTGGTCCTAAATTTGGAAGACTCCCATTGGAACAATATTAGCACAAAAAACCAGCCCTACTAACAAGGATAACACAATTGGCCAGACTCTGATACCACTTGTAATGAAAACCAACAGTGCGGAAACACTTTCCTAACACTAAAACCATAGAGGAGAAGTGCAAAGACCAGTTTTAAAACGTTAAAAGACTTAAGATGAACACATACAAGGTAACAAGAGTAACATAAATAAACGATTACAGAGATAACACCGGATTTACGTGGGAAAACCCTTTCGGAAAAAAACCCACCACACCAAGGGAAAGACACTTTGTATTATAGTAAGCAAAAATTACATAGAAAGTTACAGTCCTTACTCTCCGCTAGTTAGCTCACAATAACACTTGATTTTTATGCACTCACTGTTACAATGTTATTTCTACATACAATGAATAAAAACTCATCAACACTAAGACTTTCTGTCTCTCAGTATTATGTATTATCTATTTTTCTAATTATTTGACTCTCGTCTAAACCGACTAATACAAGTCTCTCATCAACCACCGATCAGGATGCATTAATTTTAGTTCTTCACTGACATGCCAAATCTATCTCAGATCGGATCCACCTACAATCCTGAATCGAGTCACTTCCACAACAAATTCGTTGCACAAAAATTTCCAAATTCGGGCTCTGTAAACTGCCAAAATCTGATCTCATTTTGATTTGCAAAATATATCACTTTTCACCAATCTGGCATCCGGAAATAAATGATGTTTTGTAACAATGGTGCAAAAAAAACCAATGAAAAATGCCACGTGTTGCACTGCTATTCGTTCTGCTGCTTGACCGAGTAGTGATCAGTCAACTATCATCAAGCTCCGAAATCCCTTCATGATCGCTAACCATTTCATCACATTCGGGCTGACAATAATTCACTATTGCCAAAACACCGACCACCAGCTTTATCAGGTCCCACATGCCACATGTCCACCACTCAGGAGGTTCCGAGGCATCCAGGAGGCAATCTCCAGGATTCCCATGAGCCCACCCAGAATGAGCTTCTAAGGCTTCCACGTGTCCACCGTTCGTGCTCTCCGCTTTGGCTTACGTGGAAGCCGTTGGAGCTCCTTCAAGGAATCCATAGCGGCATCCGCTAGATTCCCCAAGGAACTCTTGAGACGCTGATATGTTTTCACGACCAGACAAACCTTCACATTAAGCAACTTGGGGCCCACCTCCTCTTCATTGCATTCACCGCTTTGACAAGCTGCCACGTGTCAAGTGCATAGACTATTTTACTTGGCTAAAAGGGGGTAATAGTGGTAATTTCCTCTAGATGCCATGGAAAGCAGCCAGCACGAAAGGATGAAACAAAGCACAACCGTTGATGCAAGTCATTGACACATCGGTGAGGCATACCATTGCCTCATGCCGATGAGCGAACGATCCAATGATAAAGCCAAAGCCAACAACATTTTTCCAACTCCATGCTCATCGTCCCATCACTGTGACAACCCTCAGAGTCTCCATGACCAATGATCAAAATGACCAAATGAGAACCTCACGGTAAAGTGATAGAGACATAAACTCGTCAAGCCTTTAACAGAGGTCCAAGCCAGTAAAATTAAGGCACATTTTCCAACATATACAACTAAATGAGTCATCTAAATTGTGAAATATATATCTAAAATGAGGTTTTGTGTTGGATAACATATTCGTTGAAATGATATAATTGGTGTACTAAAAATTATTTACTATGTTGTCTATTATAGGGGTGAGATGAGGAAATGGCAAAAGATGGTGTCATGTCAAATGAGGAGTACACAACGATTGAAGCGGGAAATCAAGTACTCAAATTTTGACTTAACTTATGAAAAAATGATCTGATGGAATTTTGTGATACGACCATCTTTTTTCATAGTATTATTGAAATTTATAATGTATTATCCAATCCTGACATAAATTAATGCATGTTGTTGATTATTTTAGATGGAGATTGGAATAAATGTAGAGCCTGGGCATTCAACTAGCAAAAGAGGAAGATATGTACGTGGACATGGACCTAAAACTATTAAATCACCTAGATGATAGTGGGTATTCGAGGATATGACAATGGATATTGCAGACACAACAAATGACTGCATTGAACAAGAGGTTGGTCAAGACTATAGTACATGGGATGAATACTTTGAGAAAATATATGACTAAAGTGAGGTTTTGTGTTGGATAGCATATTCGTTGAAATGATATAATTGGTGTAGTAAAAATTATTTACTATGTTGTGTATTATAGGGGTGAGATGAGGCCATGGCAACAAATCCTGTCATATCAAATGAGGATAGAACAGATGAAGCAGGACATCAAGTACTCAAATTTTGACTTAACTTAGGAAAAAATGATATCATGTCATTTTGTGATACATCCATCTTTTTTCATAGTATTATTAAAATTTAGAATGTATTATCCAATATTGAACTAAATTAATGCATGTTGTTGATTATTTAAGATGGAGATTGAAGTAAATGCAAAGCCTAAGCATTCAACTAGAAAAATAAGAAGATATGTACATGGACGTGGACCTAAAACTATTAGATCACGTAAATGATAGTGGGTGGAAGAGGATATGACAATGGATCTTCCAGACACACAAGATGATTGTACTGAATAAGAGGTTGGTCAGGACTATAGTACATGTGATGAATACTTTGAGAAAATTGTTGTTTGTGGATGTTCTGTATGTCGTGGAAAGAGAAAATTCAAACAAGAAATTGTACAAATACATTACATATATGATGAGCTTCTAGTCGGTAGTATGCCTCCTAAAATCGATTCAAATCCAATAGGAATTGTGGAAGGAATTTTCCAATTTGATATAAATAACATGTATACTTAGTTTAAACATTATTTTATATTATTTAAATAACTAATTTTTTTCTCAATGGATACTTGCAGGATAAAGTTTCCTGGATCACCGACTTCCAGCCTAGAGGGCAGTGATCATTTATCAAATGATACATCTAACAAAAATATGTTCCAATATACTATCTCAGAAGATGAGGAATTGATGAAAATAAGTTACAAAACAAGAATAGGTTTAAAGATGCATTATTTGCTTAAAGACAGGGGGAAGGTGGACTACATACCCTATGAGAATGAATGTGATGGAGATGATGAATTTCCCCTGAGTTTGAGATCAATTTACAAAGATACGTTTGATCATCGACTATATTGCGCTTAGCCTAGTGATCAACAACTACATAGATTGTACAAGGTGTTTCAATTTTGGGGATACAACTACATGATATGACCCTCCAATATTCATGGAGAGAATCTAGGCCTCTTTATTGTCCAAAATGTACATGTGGGATCTAAACATAGAAAAAATTCAGAACAAACCACTAGGATATTAATGTCATATTATGGTCTATCATATTACAATTGTGAATGAAGAAGGCTAGCAAAATATAAGCCTACCATGTCAGCATATGGTCTAAATTCTAATATGTATACACATCATCTCCAATTAGATTGTGGAAAAGAAATTAATAGAGGTCATCTTATGTATATAGATGGACATGCATACACACAAAAATATTGCAGGATTTATAAATAGTTGTAAGGGAAGGGACCCTAATGTAAGACTGAATTGTCAATTTGTTGAGGTTATAAATGATAAAGATGGAGATATGGAAAGAGAGGTTGATAGATTGATAATGGTTGAGGCTATTAAGGACCTTACCATTGGGGACGAGTTATTGATTGATTACCCCTTCTTAAAATGCTCTCCTGTGTGAAAGAAAAGGGAAGAACAAGGTATCCCTAAGGATGTTCTTAAGGGTAGAAAACCAAAGAATAATAAATGAGTGTGGAATGATGTTTTATAAACTATGTTGTCAAAATTATGTTCTATTTAAATTATTGTATAAAAGGTAGTCTATAAAATAATGTTCCTTTATTGAATTGATGTATATATGTTCATAAAAAAAATATTTTTATTTTTTAAGCCATATTTGATTATATTTCTTTGAAATCGATACATTTATGATTTATCCAATTGCTGCCAAACATTAAATAACGCTTGTGTTTGTTGATAGGTAGAAGATGTTGATGAAACACATACTAATACCCATGATCCAAGTGGGTTATTAAGATTTGGACGGGATGATCCAAACCATCCTTTAAACCATACCAGGGTGAAAAGAGCAAGTTTGAAGAGATTACGACCACTTGAGAAATTTGAAGAGCTAATGAGATCTGCATACATTGATGAGTTGACACCTAGCCTTAATGATGATGATCATGATAGTGAAAATATAGTGCATGAAGAAGGATTGAATGAAATGCTTGCAGGTTTCTTTGGGGATGGAAACAATAATGACAATAATGATCATATGGCTGACAGGAATGAGGATAGCAGGGGTAATTACCACCAACATAATGTTGATGATAACAACCTAAAAGACTCCATCAAGCAAGCAGCGAAGACACTCGTGTTCAAATCGGGTGCAAGTAGAACCTCACAACTAGCATGCACATTAATATTATTAGAAATCAAGTCATTATTCGGTTGGTTAGACAAAGGATTCACTACTGTACTGAAGTGAGTTGAAATCTATTTCTTACTTTTCATTGTCAATTGGTGTACACAATTCGTAAACATTCATCGACTTCATTTATATTTATTTAAGGCGGTTTAAAAACACATATTGTATATAAACAATCCTAGCATATATTGACATATCAAACATGTTCATCATAAGTCAAACATTCAATTGATTTAATCTCTGGTAATCTTATAGGGCACTAAAAAATTAAATATTCCCTGAAGAGAATGTGTTGCCATCAACTTGCAGAGAGGTGTCTTTGTTGTTGGTTGAGTTCGGGATTGAGTATAAGAAAATTCATTCATGTACAAATGATTGTATTTTATACAAAGATGAATATCAGAATAAGGTAGAATGCCCTGTATACAAAGATAAGAGATATCATACAAATGTACAAGGCCCTACGATTCTAAAGAAGGTTTTATGTCACATGCCAATTATATCTAGACTTCAATGAATGTTTCATTGCAAGTCACTTGCACAATTGATGGACTGACATGCAAAGAATAGGAGTAAAGATGGATTCATGCGAATGTCGGCCGACTCCAAAGCAATGAAACACATAGAGGAAAAATGGCCAAGAAAATTCAAAGATGAACCCCGTAGTATCATTTTTCATCTTGCAATTGATGGAGTGTGCCCATTCTCTTTCCTCCGCTTAAATTTTATTGTTTGGCCAGTTAGATTGATAGTATGCAATATTCTCCCATGAATGAGTGTTAGAAAGGAGCACCTTATGCTGAATCTCATTGTTCCAGGTGTGTGCAAGTGATTTCCTATCCTAAGATGCAAAACAAGATGAAATGCAAAGGAGAAAAACACTAACAAACACTCAAGATTAGCCTAAGTTGAATCCAAACAAAATAACAAAGAAAAGGAATTTTTTACCTTGCTTGGATTGATGAGCTGGTTGGCCCTTTTTGATGCTTGATTGTGTGCTCCTTTGTTGGAAAATAAAAGCAAAAATAGATGCAAAATAGAGAGGACGAGATGAGGACCACAATGATGCAAATGGTTATTGTGGTAAGGATGGTAGGTGGATGGAATGAGAGCTTCAATGGCTGAAATAATGGAGGATGAATGAATTCAAGTGCTAAGTGATAAGTTTATTAGTTGAATGATTGAATTCTCAAGAGTTTGAATGCATAATAATGAAAAATGAGACCTAATCTTCTAATTTAAGGGAAGAGTCTCTAGAGAATTGAATGGCTAGGATTTAGCCAACATGGACAATATGGAGGGCCGTGGTGAGTTGAGGACTCAGAAGTCCTCACATCTTGCCATGTGGAAGATGAGGTGGAGAAATGATGGATGATGTGGAAAGAGGGCATATGAGGTGGAAAGAGGACATGTGAGATGGAGGTACTTGAAAGTACCTTAAGATTAGGGGAAGATTTCCTTAAAAAGGAAGTCCTTGTCCCCATATGAGGGTGATGGTGACAAGTGAGGAATTTTAGAAAGTCCTCTCTTATCATCATGGGTATGAGAGAAGTTGTTGGGAGAATAAATGTGAATTTTAAATTCACATAATTGGGAGTAACTTGTGGGTAAGACAAGGTCCTCATAAAGGAGGTCCTTGTCCCATCTAATTGATGTGGCCTATGAAGGAATATGGGGAAGAGAAATGCATTGGATGGATAAAACATGAATTTTAAATTCACATGGGGAAGAGGTCAATGAATGATAAGGAAAGTACCTATGAAAGGTTGACTTGAAGGACATACCAGAAATGGTAGGTGATTAGATTAAGGTTGTGCAAACATGTGATTAGGAATATTAATGAGGATTAGAGACAGGTGGCCAAATATGGAGGATGTGAAATTAATCCTGATTAAGGATGTGCACATCTCGGTCATGGATTAACTAAATTAATCTCAGATTAGAGGAAGGTTATGGAGGATGGGAAAAGGACAGAGAAAGAAATAATTTAAAATTGATTTAAATTCAAAAGGGTAAATGACTAAATTAAACAAATGGATATGTTTATTTAATTTAGAGAAGGAATGATAAAGTATTTAATTGTTAAATTAAATACTTTAGACACCTTACAAAAATGGGGAAATATTAATTAAATAATTTATTTAATTAATATTGATGAAATGGACGAATAAAGGATACAAATTTGACCATATGGGAGTGGTCAAATTTGAATGTCTACATTTTTCCCCTCTTCGAAATATTGTTAGAATAACAGTGTTTCGAAGAAAAATAAAATGCAGAAAATGGTAGGGTATGCCCCCTCGAGAGGGCGGTTGGGGAAGAAAAAGGGGCCCCAAATGACTTCTCGATATGAAGAAACAAAAGATATTGTTGGATAGAGCTTGAGAAACCATGAATATTGGCTTTTGAATGGAGTCAAACAGACACACAGTGTGCAAATGGTGGCCTCAGGAAGTTAGAGGATTAGTTGAATTAAAAGATGGTTAAAAAAGGAAAAAATACCCTTAATTTAAAAAGGGGAAAAGAGGGGGGGGGAAATTTATAAATATTAATTTTAGAAATTACTATTCCTCATTTGTACGCCTGACAATTGAGTGTGAGAGAGAAGAGATGAGAAGAAAGAGACGAGGAGAGGAGATTCCAGAGGACTATGATGATGGCATCATCCACCAAGGGGACGAGGTGTGACAGTTCTATCACGAGTGCATGGGTCCATGCCAGGTTAGGTCCAAAACCCTCTTTGTGATTTTAAGCATTTTTTGATTTATCTTTCAATTTTTAGGCATTTAAAAACATGGGTTTTGGGATGGGGGTAGGTTAGGAAAGTGGGTAGAGGGCGAAATGTCTATTTCACCCATTAGGTAGGCAGAGACACCTATTAGAGGCATTGGATAAGGGAAGGAAAATATGCCCAGGGGATGGGAAAATAAACTCAAAAAGAGGGCAAAAAAAATTAGGGTGGGAAGTCCACCCGAGAAGGGGCATCCCCACCCCTCACAGAGGCGACCGTGCTCCTCGAGAGGTGGTCACACCCCAAAGGGGGGAGGACCCACCCCCACAAGGGGTGGCCTCACCTGGATAGGGGCATCCCCACCTTGGCAGGGGTGGCCCTGCCTCGGCTAGGGTCGGCCCACCCCGGCTAGGGTAGCTGCGCCCCAACATGGGCGGCCCCGCCCAACTGGGGAGGCTGTGCCCCAACACAGGTGGTCATGCCTCAGTAGGGGTGGCTACACCTTGGCACAGGTGGCCATGCCCCAAGAGGGGTGAGAGTGCCCAAAAGGGGTGACCCCACCCCAAGAGGGAGGGACCTGTTTGGGGACAGGCGACCGTGCCTAGGAAAGGGTAGGAGAGAGGATGAAAAAGAAGGGAAAGGGCAGGAAAAAGAAAAAAATGTGGGGCAAAGGGAGCAAATTTTTCCAAGGGAGGGGAGGGAAAAAATTAGTGAGAAGAACCTAGGGCCGAGAAAGAAAGGAAAGGGTGAGATGGTTGACATATTGTGTGATATGGATGGAATGGTTCAACAGTTTGCAGATGCGATAGAGGATATTAGAGGTATTGGAAATGATGAGATGAGTGATGACTAGAGCAAACCATGAGGCCCTATCCTCAACAAGGCTATTAAATTTATTATGATATTCATCGATTAGAGCACATGGGGTGATGCTGACAACCCTTATTGAGTGATGATTATCAATGAGAGGATTTTCCTATGTAGAAGAAGGGGTTGGATGTGGACAGGTGTTTGGGGTTGGGGGTACCAGCATTGCCACTATACTTGTGTGGACTGATCAGTGAGATATTGATACCAAATAGGAGTGGACGGTTCTACAACCTTAACTAAATGGAAGTGATTCGACATATTCTCGAGGGGAGAGAGGGGGAGTTTGCATGGGGTCCATGCATACTAGCGTAGCTGTACAGGGACATACACATTGTGTGTTACTGAGAGGGGCTCATTATTACATAGGTGACACCACTATAGCTATGGGCATGGGAGAAAATTAGTGTGGCTAGGCCAGACATGACAAGAGCAGGGTCAAAGGATGAGGCACTACCAGTCGCATATTGGTACAGTGCAGAGTATGGTTGGGTATGGCATTATCAGGGTTGTGGGGATCTAGACGGATGGAGGAGGCTATTTGATGATCTCCAAGAGGAGGAGATAGTGTGGAGACAAAATATGACATGAAAATTTTCCAGGTCGAGGAGAGATGAGGAGAGACACCGTGGACATTTCTTGACCCGATGCTATTTAGTCAGGAAGGAGTCATGGATAGTGGAGTCACACAGGCTAGACAGGGTGACTAGGTAGTTTGGGCTAGCACAAGACATTTCTCATGGAGCAGAGAGCTTCAACGGATTACACAAGAGTGACCATGGGGGGAGCTGATTGTGTTGAAGTTTGTGAGGGAGCATTAGGAGACACTGGATTGGGATCTGGTGCCCTATCCAGGTAGGACCAAAGGGATGGAAGAGGTAGGGGTGACAGTCAAGTTTTCCACATGGTTTTCCCATCACCGACCCACACAAATTATGTTAGAGGAGCTGATTACAGAGGCATTGGGGTTTGCGTCAGAGGATGAGGTGAGCCTAGCAGGGCAGAGGAGAGGGAGAGGGAGGGGACAACAAAGGAGAGAGCCAAAGGTGGATAGAGCAAGAGGATAGCAAGGGAGAGGACCAGAGGCGGCCGAAGAAGGAGGACAACAAAGGAGAGGGCCGAAGGTAGCCAAAGTGAGGGGACAATAGGAGAGAGGATAGGGGATGGTGAGGCAGGAGGTCAACAGAGGATGGGGAGGAGGAGGAGAAGACTATAGAGGTGGGCCTAGGTGGAGATCAAGGTAGAGGAGGAGAGATATGAGGTTGAGGTGGAGGCGATGGATGAGAGAGAGGAGGCATAGGTGAAGGTGATGGATATGGGAGATGAGATAGAGGTAGAGGCAATGGATATGGACATGCTCAATATTCACCCATTGGAAATGGTACCACCTATAGCAGAGGATCCGACTCTGCTATTGAGAGGGGCCATGGCAAGATTAGAGATTGTCGAGTAGAGATTGAGGGATACAGAGGATGTGAGGTGCAGACTGGAGGCTGAGGTGAGCATGATATGAGAAGAGGTAGCTAGAGTGTAGGTAGAGGGTGAGAGGGATTTTAGGGAGGTAGCAGAGACAGTGTCGTGACATGAGGCAAAGATATATAGAGAGAGGGATAGGTTGTGATTCAAGGTGAGTGAGCTATGAGCAGAGGTGAGTCATCTGGAGGGAGAGGTCTTCAGGGAGCATGAGGTAGGGGGAGACGATGAGATGCAAGTGAGACTAAATAGAGGCAGTGGTGATGATACGGCGGGTGGGGGGCAATGGGAGCCTAGAGGGGTGACAGAGCAGGTATCAACAACAACCCTAGCAGAGGCAAAGAGAGATATGGATGATTTGAGGAGGGAGGTAGAGGGGCTACTAAGAGAGAGGACTGAGCTAAGACATGGGCGAGATGAGATCCGTGATAGCATTAAGGTAGTAGAGCAGATAGTGGGAGACATAGGGTAGATACAAGAGAGGGAGGAGGCTATGAGGGAAAAGTATAGGCCTTGGAGATAGAGAGGGGTGTTGTACAAAAACAAGTGCAGGCTCTACAAGATGAGAGGGATGCAGTAGTGGAACAAATACAGGCTGTAGAGAGGGAGATAGATGCAACACAATCTCAAGCACATGCAGTGCAGGGTGAGGGTGGTGAGATGGGGACAGAGGTGCAAAGCTTTTAGGCATAGGAACAAACTATGTAGGAGAAGAGGGACATGGCCATAGATTAGGTGTCTTGGATGTGAGCAGAGGTTGAGCAGCTACGATTAGCATAGGGTGTATGGGCACAGGAGAGAAGATCCATATGTGGTTTCTTGGATAGTTATAGGGCAGAGTGAGATTCAACCAGACAACAGGTTGTAGAGCAGGATGAGTATATGCAAGAGGCAAGCTACTATATGTGTGCTTATTTCACAATGGTGCCAAATCCAAGACAACGGGTACCTACCTACATCCAAGTGAGGCCACAGATGCCAACCCCATCCTAGTCAGTCGGGACACATACCCATGGATATAGAAGCTAGAGAGAGACCCCTCCACGTAGAGGAGGAGTGCGAAAGTCACCACAGAGGTCGCATGTGGGCAAATCATGGTTTAGAGGATAGGAGGAACAAGATCCCAATGCTTGACAAGTGTAAGATGGGTGTACAATATAGAGTAATAGAGATCAAAGTTGATTTAGAGCCTTGTATTGATACTTTATTTGATGACATATGTGATGGATATATATTTTGATGTATATGATGGACATTATTATGGACTATCTGATGGGCATTGTATTTTTATTTTTGATATGATATGCAAGAGCCCTTATTGACATGATGAGATGGATGATTTATTTATGCATGTGTATGTTCATGGATTTATTATGGATGATCATTATGGTGCGATGTATGGATATGCCTCTAATGATTTATGTTTATGCCTACATGGATAATATGGATGATATGCATGTTGTCTAATGTTTATGATGCAGGATGTGATGAATGATTTATGATGCTATATATGTTATGGATGTGGATCTAACAATTTATGATGCAGGTGATGATGTAATAGAGATGTTTATGATATGGACTAAGATAAATATGCTAATGCAATGAATTAATAATAAAATGAATTTAAGATGTGTAGACAAATCAATTAATCTTAATGTAAACAACTAAAAAAATGATTATAACATGATAATGCACATGGGATGCAATGAAAATTAACAAACCTAAAATGCAATTAAATTCTTTAAGTAAATGAAATACAATGTGAACATGAGTGTAAATAAGGGCTTGCATAATGATTAAGTGAATGTTATATGGACTTTATTTGTGAATGATGGGTGTGAAACTGCACCTATCAGGAACCATAGGTATCTTGAGGAGAAAGGAAAATGGAGGGAATCAATGTTTTCAGAACCAAAATTATAAGTCATGGGTTGGAAGAAGAAGGGATGGTGGATACATGCAAATAAATGGAAGAGAGAATGAAATGCAATCCGAATACAATTATCCATTTTTGGAGCACTGATTTTTGCTATAGCATAAGACACCAGATATCATGGTATGTGGAACTAAGATAGACTAGTGTCTAATGCATGCACATGCACAACAAACAAGGAGGCTATCCTAACACCCCAAAGTCATGATGACTTTGGTCGAGCCAGGTATTGGGATAACCACAAGAAAAAATGATGCCCCAACATAACAAATACGTCAGGGGTCTTGGTGGGTACTACGTGGGAAAACCAAGAAGACAACAACAAACAAAGATCAAGATATGCCCCTATGTTAACCAGTTAAAAAATACCATAATATGATAGATCATGGCAGCCTTGATAGGTGATGATAGGGAGCTCAAATGATAAGTAGAAGCCAAAAGTATCAAAATATTGAAATCAATTTCAAAACATCCTTTTCCATAGGATCAAGAGGATCGAGAGGATGGATGGGGTTGATGAGGTCTATTAGGAAGGATACATCCTATTGAGACCAAAGATGGATACTAAACTAAAAGATCGATTATGACGTAGGAGACTCTAAGCCGATTAAATCTTGTGATACAAATGGATCCCATTTGTGAAGAACCAACTAGATAAGGACATACTTGACAACACAACACAAGACACAAGACATACATTGCCTAAAGACCTAGGGGCTCGGGGGTTGATCAATGATCAGCCTTGCCTACGTGAAAGTGCAAAGCCCTCGTAGTTCAAGAAAAGACTGTGGAAAAAAGAGGAAAGAGGACAATGAAGACAAATGATGGAGGACAATGACCAGAAAAAACCAACAAGAAAGCAAAACAAAGAAAAGAAAAACCATTGCCTCGGGGGTGGATCAAATGATCGAGCTTTCCTACGTGAAAGTGTAGGGGAAACGTAGTTCAAAAAGGACAAAAGACCAACGAGGGATAAAAGCGAAAAGGGGACAATGGGGACATATGATGCATGATTGAAACTAGATGGATGAAATTCAATGGGGGTGGATCAAATGATCAACCTTGCCTACGTGAAAGCACAGGGGCAACATAGTTCGACCAGGATGAAAAGATCGACATGATAGGACGTGATCTAAATGAAGACCGACACGATGAAAGAACCTAGATGAAAGAAAAAGATGGACAAATGACAAGACAGATGGCACAAGATCAGATTAGGATAAAAGCTAAAGATAATAGATAGCAAATGGAGTTCATCCAATGCTCAACAAAAAATATACCAAGTGATTGGATGAGGAATGAAAATGGGAGGATAGTATCGATAAGATGATGATGATATGAGATCACGATGGGTGAAAGCATAAAATAACTAGGGTGCAAGGTAGGTAATGATTAAGCCCTCTACAAATGGTGCCTATGGCCAGGTTTTCACCAAATGTACTTATCCAAGGCGCCACCAAGGGTGGTTTTCACCTTAGGATTAATTATTTCTCTTTACTATTTATGGATTTTTTTGACTTTTTAATTTTTAAAATTTTTTTATCATTTTTTACTTTTTTAAATATTTTTTTGATTTTTCATGATAGGGTACCCCAAATGACTTAAGTGTAAAACCTTTTTAGTTGCATGATATTAATGGGATCCTCTAGGGGATCTCCTTCAGGTGTAGCAAGTCTGATTTCTCTTGATCCATATTTTATTGTTATCACATAAGGGCCTAACCAATTTGCTTCGAGCTTTCCCTTCTTTTCTCGATCCTGCTGAGTGCGTTGATTCTCCTTAAGAACTAAATCACCAACATTGAATTGGTGAGGATTTTTTTTTTTTGTTGTAGCTTATTTTTAGGTGATTCTGATATGGATGAAGATGGTCATACATTTTGATTCTTCTTTCTTCAAGGAGTTCCAGTTGGTTGAGGCTTGTGACCTGAGTGTCGTCATCACTGATAAGATTCTTTAGGGATATTCAGAGTGATGGGAGTTCTACCTCAATTGAGAAGATGGACTCAACACCATAGATGAGAGAATATGGGGTAGCACCGATAGGAGTGTGGATGGAGGTATGGTAAGCCCAAAGGGCGAGATGTATATGGAGGTGCTAACCTCAACCAATGTTATTGACCACCTTTTTGAGGATTCTAATCAAAGTTTTGCTAGTGGTCTTCGCCTACCCATTACCTTGAGGGTAATAGGGTGTGGACCAATGATGTTGGATGTGGAAGGTTTCACAAAAGTGTTTCATGGCTTGGTTCTTGAAAGGCTTTCCATTGTCAGTTAGGATGGTGGATGGAATTCCATATCTACAAGAATATGGAATAGGTTGAATTTGGAAATTTGAGTACCCGTGATTTGCGAGAGAGGTATTGCTTCCACCCACTTAGTGAAGTACCCAGTTGCAGTGATGATAAAGGTATGGCCATTAGAGGATGGGGGATAGATCTTTCCAATGAGGTCAAAGCCCCACTGAGAAAAGGGCCATGGTGCTATGAGAGGTTGGAGATATTATGTTGTAGCATGTATTAAATATGCATGTTGCTGGTAGGGTAGACATTTCTCCACAAAATCACAAGAATCATGTTCCAATGTGGGCCAATAATAACCAACCTTGAGAATTCTTTTGGCTACTACCATACCATTTGAATGGGCCCCACATACACCACTATGTACTTCTGTTAACGCAGTCCAGGCTTTGGTCTCGTTTAGACATCTGAGGAGGGTTCCATCATACCCATGTCAATAAAGTGTATCACCTACAATGCTGTAATGGGATGATCATTGGATAAAGGATTTGTGTTGGTTTTGTGTCAATTTAGGGGGTAGGGTGTTGTCATGTAGGTAGGTATAGATATCATGATACCAGGGTGATAAAGGATCTACAATATCACACACCATCTCATTTCCAGGGATGTCGTATGCTAGGATTAGAAGTTGCTCAAATAGGAACTCACATTCAGTCCGATCCTTAGGCATGTCAAGGAGAGAACCAATGGTAGCCGTGGCGTCAACTGCTTTGTTCTACACTCTAGGTATCTAATCAAATTGGATGGATGCAAAGTAAATTATGAAGTCATATACCATACATTTACATGGTAACAACTTATTGTCCTTTGTCAAAAACTCATTGTTGACCTATTTGATAACAAGTTTGGAGTCACCAAGGAATTGCAGTTGAGTGATATGCCATTGGACTGGAATTCTAAGGCCAGTATGAAGAGATTCATATTCAAGAATGTTGTTTGTACAGGGAAAGGCCAATCTAAATGACTTCGGTATATAATCAACCTAGGTGGTGATAAACAAGATTCCTTCCCTTGATCCATTGTGTGTGTTTGATCCATCAAAATAGAGTGTCGATGTGGCAGCTTCTATGATGGCGAAGACCCCTTCATCAGGAAATTATGTTTCTAGAGGATAAGCATGTACTAAAGGAGCATATCTTATCTAATCCACTATCACTTGTCCTTTGATTTCCTTTTGATCCACATATTCCATATCAAATTCAATTAGCAACATGAACCACTTAGCTATGTGACTGGTCAGAGTTGTTCTAAATAATAAATATTTGAGTGGATCGACCTTGGAGATTAGCTTTATTGGATGGCTAAGCATATGATGTCAAATTTTTTGCAAAATGAAGACCACAACTAGGCAAGCTTTCTCCATTGGGTAATAATTTAGTTCATAGCCTACTAGGGTTCGACTGATGTATTAGATTGCTCATTCCTTTGATGACTCATCATGTTGTGACAGTAATGCCCCCTGTGCCATAGAAGTATAAAAAATATACAATACAAGTGGTTTAATAGGAATTGGTGACATAAGGATGTGTGGGTGAGCTAAATATTCTTTGATTTGGTCGAAGCCAAGTTGACACTATTGATTTCACTTAAAAGAAGTATCCTTTTTTAGGAGATGTGTGAATGAATGACATTTTTCCGCTAATTGAGCAATAAACCGTCAAATGGATTGGACCTTACCTTGAAGACTTCTTAACTATTTCAAGTTACAAGGTGGAGGCATATCCATGATTGCGTTAACCTTTTCTAGATTGACCTCTATACCTCTGCGGGTGACAATGAAACCCAAGAGCTTTCTTAATGTGACACCAAAGACACATTTCTTCAAATTTAGTCGGAGCTTATATTGTTCTAGATGCTCAAAGATCTTCTTGAGGATTTTTGGGTGTTCTTCTCTTGTTCCTGATTTTCCTAATAGATCATCAACATAATCTTCCTTTATGATGTGAATGAGGTCATGGAAGATGGCGGTCATGGATCGCTGATAAGTTGCGCTTGCTTTTTTAAGGCCAAAGGGCATAACATTATGATAGAAGGTTCCCCATGGTGTAGTGAAAGCTATTTTATGTTGATCTTCAGGTGCAATTTTTATTTGATTATACCCAGAGAAGCCATCCATGAGGAAAATCATCTCATGCCCTGCAGTTAAATCTACTAACATGTCAATGTTCGGCTAAGGGAAATCATTTTTGGGACAAGCTTTGTTAAGGTCTCAAAAATCTGTGCAGATCCTAATATCTCTATTAGGTTTGGTGACTGCCACTATGTTGGAGATCTAGTCAGAATAGTCGATCGATCGAATGAATCTAGCCTCTAATAGCTTCTCTAGCTCTTTGTTGACTAGCAAATCCACTTGGGGGTGTAGTTTTTTGAGCTTCACTTGATAGGTCTGGCATTAGGATGGATGTCTAGGTGATGTACTACTAAAATGGGATCAAGACCTGGCATGTTTGAATACGTCCATGCAAAATTGATGATTCCTTCTTTGAGAAGCTTGGTGATGGTAGAATATTCATCCTCTGATAGTGATTTGGCTACATATGTGATTTTGGGATTCTCTTCAGTTCCCAAATTTATTGCTTGCATTTCTTCAATCAGGATAGATGATCGTTCAACTAGCTAAGTTCCTACAAGGGGAAGATGAATGTCCCCATATTCTAGCACCTCATTGAGGTTTTCACTATCAAATACACCCTTTTTTTTTACTTTTTTGGAGTCACAAAGTGCCTCGGGGAGGTTTTCACTAGGTGACCCTTTTTGATTTTGCTTCTTTTTACTTTTGCGATTAGGGCATTCATCTTCCCCAAATACCATAAGGTGCACGTACCGATCCACTGAGGGAAAGGTGTTGATAGGTGCACTACCTTGTAGGTCATAGTCTATAAGTTTAGGATGTTTAAGGGATATGCTAGTGGTGCAAATGGATAAGAGTTTGAACATGGAAGGAAGGTCAATGTGATCTACATCATCATACGTGTGTATGATGGATTCTTCCTCTGGTATACCTTCAAGGGAACCATTGTCCACACTAAATTTTTTAGAGGAACTATATGATGCCATAGGACCCTTTTGTTTGGTATCATACCCCAAGCCTAACTTTCTTGGATGCACATAAGTTTCTATTGGTTGTCGTCTTCCTTGTTCTTCTACACCAAGGCCTCCCCCCGGATAATTTTGTTTCTCAGCAAAATTATAAGGCCAAGGATAGACCTCTTGGAAATATTCTTTCAAAGGGGGAGAGGGTTCAAGTTACTCACGATATACCCATTGGCTGATGTCACCTTCTAGTGTGTCTTGCCTTAACCCAAGAGAGCGGAAGGTACTCGACCCCACATTTGGAGTATCGAGGGTGATAATATTCTCTTCGTCTTTCAAGATAGACTAAGAAGGTTGGTTGTACATGTGTGGTGAGGGTGGCATGGTTTCCACGTTCAATGATGTGCGCATTTCATATTCACCACACCCTTTGTCGATGATTTGAACTTTGGTAAGGGTGGAATCAAATGTGGATGATAGAGTGGATGAAGTGGTGGCTAGTACATTGGTGGATATGAGAAAATGATGTAGGAGGTGCCCCCATTTCTACCCTAGGGAATTAATGAGAATGGGGAAAGGAAGCTTCTAATGTGCAATAATATACAAATGGTTGAGGATTAACTTGTATGGTTACTTCCATTCCTTGAAATGGGAATTTCAGACATTGGTGATAGGTGGATGGAATGACTTACATAGAGTGAATCCATGGTTGACCAAGAAGGATGTTATATGGAAGATCAAGGTCCAAAACATGACTCACAGTGTACTACATAATGGGGCCCACATGAATAGGAAGGAAAATAGTGCCCTCATAATCTCGTTCTACATTATCATATACCTTGATGGTGATGACTTGATTGTTTAAGTCAGCATGGGTGTATCCCACCTATTTTATGAATTTCAACGTGCAACGATTTAGGGAAAAACCATTATCTACCAAGACCCTTTTTACTTTATGACAATATACACCAACCTCAAGATGAAGGGGACAGTTATGGTTTGAAGCAATGTGGGGCATATATTTTTGACTAAAGCCTATCTATCCTACCAATGCTTGAAATTGCATAGGGTCTATGTCATTGGGAACTTGGGTGTCCTGTAAGGCCTTGTTTATAATTTCTTGGTGTACAGGAGAAGACTTAAGCAAATCTAGGATAAAAATCTGGGCCGAGGTCTTTCCTAGATGATCAAGAATGTTGTATTGTGAACTTATAGATGGCGGCTGAGTGGATGCAGAGGCTCTTGGGAATGTGATACGGGTACAGAGGGTCATGACAACACACTATGGGTCATTTCCTTTGATGCGTATCATAGATACATGTGGTTCTTCTTGTTTGATGTGCATGACAAGGCCTTGTTAATTAAATGCCACATTTTTGAACTGATGTTGCTAGTACTGCTATCCTAATTATTATTGTTGCTAGGCATAGGATTTGAGTTTGATGTACTAGGAACTTAGTTGTGCTTAGGTAGGGCATTTTGATATATTTGCAGTTGAGAATTAGACAAGGGTGTCGTTTTGGCATCCACATGTATGTCACCCTGATCTCTGAGATCCTGCATGTACATTTTCAAACCTTGAAACTTATTCAATGTACACCCTTTAATCTCATGCAACTCACAATACTCATTTTATTTAAACCAGGTTGGTTTATGCTTGGATTCGTCAAGGGGCTTAGTCACATGATATGTGATTGAGTAATTAGCTTCAAGGAGCCTATTAAAAATGACACTTAGGGGTTCTCCCAATTGAGTAAATTGATGTTTGTTTCCCCCTTGGTTGTTTTGTTTGGATTTTTGGGGAGGATGAGGTGCTCCTTGTGGCACTGATATGGCATTTGGAATTGAATTTTGTGGAGGAGGATATGTGGCTTTTGTAAGGCATTAGCCACTTGGACATGTTTGGTGTTCATGACACCATCATTGACAACATTTTTGTTCTTGTTCTAATAACGAGCCTTGTCCCTAGATGACCTCTCTTTATCTGAGTTGAAGATTTTGACTTTCCCTTTGATAATAAGGGATCTCTCTAGGATAGGACCTTTCTCTACTATTTCCACAAAGGTTGTGACATAGTGGAGTATGAAGTTGTGGGCCATATCTAGATGGGAGTTTTTGATAAACAGGGTGACCATGTCTTTCTCCTTCAATGGGGATTTCATCCGGCTAGCTAAAGCTCACCAGCTTTGAAGATAGCTTGCAAATGTTTCTTCGTCACACTTCTTTTCTTTCAAGAGATCCAATGTATCAATATACTTCTTGAGATTAAAGGATAAGTGAATCTTCTTACAGTTGTGCAAAGGATTTAATAGATCCCTTCTCAAGACCCATAAACTAGTCAAGAGCTATTCCCTGTAAACTCCTAGGAAACTATCGCATGCGGTAATTTTCATTGTCCATGACTTCTTGACAATGGGTATAGAACTCTTGAAGGTGAGCTTTGGGGTCTTTGGTTCCTTTAGACTTATTGAACTTTGGAATTTCGAAGTGCTTAGGGAAAGGTACCAATGAAATAGAGGGATCGAATGGGTAAGGACAAATATCCTCAAATTTGAATGACTGTTTGTCGGTCCTTGCTTGCAAATCCCTTAGTGCAACTTTCACTTCTTCTCGATCTTTGTTGATAGGCATTGCAGGAGTCAGATTAGATGGATTAGGCTAATTGTATGGAGGATATTTTTGGTATTATGAGGATGATGCAACAAAAATTTGATCTTAAGTGGGTTGAGGTATAAATGGAGTCGTTTGTTGGCTCTGATTGATGTTGGTGGATTGTGGATTCACATAAGGTGGATATGAGGATGACAGATTCTAATCGTAAGAGGTGGAAGCTACTTGTTGATAGGGTGGTTGCTATTGATAATATGTAATGGATGGAACACCCTACTGACATTGTGTAGGATTGTGATAGTATGAAGAGGTGGCAGCCCCTTGTTGATATGGCAACAGTTGTTGATAGTAAGAGGTGGATGGAGCAGCCTGTTGATAAGATAGTTGTTGTTGAAGGTAGGATGGATTGGATTGGTAATTATATGCAATGGTGGCTTGTTGTGTGACATATGAAGGGGGTTATGGATTTGATGCCTATTGGTAAGAGTTTGTGTGTGATTGCGGAGGGTTGGTGTAAAGAGGCGGTTGAGTCTGCGATGGAGTCTCAGAGGCTAGATGGAGATTTGAATTAGGATTGGATGGAGAAGTATAGGCAATATACATACTGGACAAATGGTATAGATATTGTGTGAGAGGATTATGTTGCGTTTGTGTGGGAATGTGTGTATCCTAGGGTTGATGTTGCTGCTATAGTGGTTGTTGGTGAGATGGGCGAGATGGGATGTGTTGCTATTGTGGGACTAATATCAAGGCACCATGTGGTGGTTGCGGCAGCTGTAATGGTTGTGTAGGAATATTAGAGTATTGCTAAGGAATCAAAACATTTTTATGTGGGATTGTGAAGTTGTGTTGGGGGATTGTGACACTTTGCTACAAGGGTGGCTGATGAGGCGGTTGGGATGAGGCAACAACAACAACAGTATGTTGTGGGGGAATTTGTGAGGGGATAGCCCCATGTTGAGATGGTGCTTGCAATGTGGTGTATCGTTGAGGATTGATGGGAGGTTGCTAGAATGTAGGTGGTGGTAAATTAATAGCAGGTGTAGATCTTGGAGGTGGCATCAATGCAAGGATAGTTGTGCCCCCAATACTGACAAGTGGCTAACCAAGATGTTGAGGTGGGAATGATGGAGTAGATGGAATGTACTATGGCATGCCATAGGCATAGTGGTCACTAGGATCAGGTTGCACTGCAGAGGCTACGATTGAGAGGTGAGGATAACTTGCAACTTGATGTATCACGATGTTTATGAACTCAGGGTAATACCAATTCTTTATGGGTGTACCTTCAAAGACATATGAATTCCTTGGAAAATTTTGCGAAGTTTGCAAATCTATAGTTGTTGGAATGGTGTGAGTACCAACATATTGTGACACATCAAAATCAGATGGTGGTTTGATTCCTCTCATGATTAGAGTGGTGAGAATCTTATCCCAACGCTCATTGAGGAGGTGATCCATCATCTAAACATTAATGAGATCACTAAGGTATTCATCAAATTTGACCTCAGGTTGATTGACCATGTTTTCATCACCGGGCTATGGGTTATTTTGTAGGTCAGTATTAGATTGTGATGAAGCATCATTATGGGGATCTTGTGGGATATTTGGCTAGGAACCCTAGGCTTGTTGTTCTTCCATTTGCTTCTTTGCTTGTGATCGAGTCTGAACAAGCATGAAAGTGCAAGGCTACTAGATGACATAAGATGCGGTTAAACTCTAAGATACAATGCAAAGATAACCTAAGTGACAATTGGAGGATTTATTGGATTAGATGAGGGATTGATTGATTGGATGATTGGATTAGATTGGATAAGATGAATCAATTAATCGATGGAATGATTGAAAGGGATTCTAAACTTAGTTCAAAAATCACCCTAGGTGACTTAAGGTGTTGATTGATCAGATAAAAGGATAAACATATGATTATCACACTGAATCCACCTTGAGATGGAAGGGGATTGATTGGGCCGAGGATGATGACTAACTTAGGATGGATGGCGTATCCTAAACAAATATTGAAGGATGACGATCGATTTCATACACCTAGGTCAATTCGGATAATAACTTCAAACAAAGTTTAGAGGATTTGGATCAAGGAAATGATAATGGATATGTAACTTAGAGACGATTAATGATGTACCTATATGATCTAGATGATGATTGGATGTAGATGGTTTAGGATGTAAATGGACTAAAGTGAGGATTATGAGTGAACGAAATGTGAAGACGGCTAAGAAAACAACAAGCTTTTTGGGATCCCAACAGGTTAGCTTTCTAGACAAAGATCAAGCTCATGTAACAAGTGCAAGGTCACTCAACTTTGGGGCCAGGTCACCTAAATGAGGGTCGACTCACCCAACCTAGGGTAGGGTCACCCAATCTGGGGCTGGGACACCCAAGTCAAGGGCCGAGTTAGCCAACTTGGGGTTGGGTCACCCGAGTAGGTGACAATCCTGCCTAAACAGTTTTTGGACTTGTCTAAGTCTGAGAAACAGTCAAGTGATGTCAATGAACAGGATGAATGGGCAAATGAACTTCCAAGACGGGTCAATGAATGCTTAGAACAGGTGAATGGATCCCTGAAATGGGGAAAAAAATGCAAAAAAAGGGTGAACGAACACTCAAAAAGGGAAAATAGATGCTGAAATAGGTGAACGGATGCTCGAAATGGGAAAAAGACACTCAGAACAAGCAAACAGATGTTTGGATTGGGCAAAAAAAAAAGGAAACATATGCTCGGAATGGGAAAAAGAATGCTCAGAATGGGCAAATGGATGCACAAAATGAGGAAACAGATGCACGAAATGATGAAACGAATCTACAGATGCTTAGAATGAGAAAATGACACTTAGAACAGGTGAACAGATGTTTAGACTGGGTGAACGGATGTTTAGAATGGGGAAATGGATGCATGGAACGAGGAAATGGATGCATGGAATAGGAAAACGAACTAACAAATTGAAGGTGGGATTGACTATCCAGAGGGCAAGGTCAGCTATCTTGGGGTCAGGTCACCCAATTGGGGTATGGGCTGCCCCTATTAGGGTAGAGTCACCTATTTAGAGGGCAAGGTCACCCAACTTAGGGCCAAGTCGCTTGTTCTATGAAAGATGATCAACTTTAACATGAGCAAAATGGAAAATGACTCAAATAGAAGGGCCAGGTTGCCCCTATTAGGGTCAGGTTGCCTCTATTTGTTAACTAGGACTTGACTTAGACAAAAATAGCTATGGGAAAGGACAAAAAACACAACAAACAACAAGCAAAAGAACAAGACTTACTTGTCTAAATAGATACACATTGGTTTTGCACAAAGAAGACAGTTCAAACAACACAATCCTAAGATTAGTGTGAAGGTATGGCCAAAACGGTCCTCTAACTAGGCTGAACAAGGAAACTAGGGAGTCCCTAATATATGCACAGTACGTGGGGAAAAATTGTGAACACCATCCTGTCACAAGCATGAGTCGAGAACGTCCAACGAGATACTGAAAGCTCATACCAACTCTTCACATCTTGTCAAGGTATCACCCTAGCTTTGATGCTCCACCATACATGACATGACTAGACTAATGTACAACTTTTTCTCTCCCCCCTTTATATACTCAGCCGGTAACACATGGTTGGGATCGTCCCTTGGGGTGATGAAATCCCCAAGCAAGTCCCTCTAGCAAGAAAGGTGAACACAAAGGACTAAGTGGACTATGATTTCTCTTCACCCAGGATTGCCAAATGGTGCAAGGGGATTGGATACGTCAATAGTCCACCTTTATAATCATGACAAACAAGTTCGTTGACTCCCTTAATTAGATCTATGTTCCTAGTTAAAATGGAAATGATAAGCAAACAATCTAACTAACGAAGGTAGTTCTCTGCTCTTGCAGCAAAAATGTTAGAGGTGTCAATGAAATTTTGGCCTTCAAAAAATGTGAAACAACTGCACAAATGCTAGTAAAAAAAAACAAAATCACCAAGAAAGAAGGTTAGAGGGTCTGTACTGAGAAAACAACAATAAATGAACTTTAAGTCTTTGTTTTTTACCTCAATTACCTCTATCCTGGGCCAGACCACCTCTGTATTAGGGCCAAGTCACCTCTATGTTAGGGATAGGTCACCTATCAAGGCTAGGCCACCTGCCTATGTAGGGCTAGGCCGCTTGTTAGGGCCAGGTCGCCTGTTAGGGCCAAGCCACCTGTCTGAGGGCCAGGTCACCCCTACCAGGGCCATTGTGTTAGGGCTAGGTCACCCCTGTCAGGGCCAAGTCACCTATCTTGTGGGCGGGGTCACCTTTGTGTAACTTGAACCTAAAAAATATCAAAAAACAACAAACATAAAAGCAAACAGACCCATTTGTGGTTCCCATCGGGCATGCCAGAAATGTGTGAAAGTAATGTTTCTACCCTAAGATGCAAAACAAGATGAAATGAAAAGGAGACATGTGAGATGGAAATATAACATGTGAGGTGGAGGTACTTACAAGTACCTTGGGATTAGGGGAATATTTCCTCAAAAAGGAAGTCTTTGTCTCCATATGAGGGCGATGATGACAAGATTAATTTTAGAAAGTCCTCTCTTATCATCATGGGTATGGGAGAAGTTGTTGGGGGAATATATGTGAATTTTAAATTCACATGATTGGGAGAACTTGTGGGTAAGACAAGGTCCTCTTAAAGGAGGTCCTTGTCCATTGTGACTGATGTGACCTATGAAGGAATATGGGGAAGAGAAATGCATTGGATGGATAAAATATGAATTTTAAATTCACATGGGGAAGAGGTCAATGCCTGATAAGAAAAGTGACTATGAAAGGTTGACTTGAAGGACATACTAGAAATGGCAGGTGATTAGATTAAGGTTGTGGAAACATGTGATTAGGAATATTAATCAGGATTAATGACAAGTGGCCAAATATGGAGGATGTGCCATTAATCCTGATTAAGGATGTACATATTTTAGTCATGTATTAATTAAATTAATACAGATTAGGGGAAGGTTATGGAGGATGGGACAAGGAGAGAGAAACAATGAATTTAAAATTGATTTAAATTCAAAAGGTTAAAAGATTAAATCAAACAAATGGATACGTTTATTTAATTTAGGGAAGGAATGATAAAGTATTTAATTTAGAGAAGGAATGAGAAAGAATAAATACTTAGACACCTTAGAAAAATGGGAAAATATTAATTAAATAATTTATTTAATTAATATTGATGAATTGGACGAATAGAGGATACTGATTTGACCATATGGGAGTTGTCAAATTTGGATGTCTACACCAGGAAAACATCAAGTTGAAAACATGGATGTTTATCTTGTGTCTTTTATTGATGAGATGCAACTGTTATGGAAATGCATAAGAATGTATGACATATCATGTCCTCCATCAAATAAGTCCTTCACGTTGTATGGTGTGCTATGTTGGACTATTCATGATTTCACAGGACTTGGTGTTTGTTTTAGTAAGATAAAATCTTTACGTATTTAAAACAATAATTTATTTTCATCCCAACTTTCATACTTAGTTTATACTATTTTTTTGATGTTATTAACATTACTTGTTGAACTGCAGGGCTTCAAACAAAGGGGATATTTTGATGTCCAAGATGTGTAGAACAATTTCAAGGGCAGTATTCTAAAGATCTACATAAATTTATTTATGCAAACAAGGTTTTTCTACCACTAGATCATAGGTTTAGAAATCGCCTGAAGAATCAATTTGATGGAAAAGTTGAAAATAGAGGCCCTCTCGTGATTATGGGTCCAGGTGATTGGCTTAAGAAGTATGAAGATGCTGAATTGAAAGCTTGGGAGGATTTTTTTGATCAGGGTGATTCAATTCAAAAACCAGAAAAAGTTCTAGTTAATATTCCAGAAGGAATGAAAAGGAAATCCATATTTTATGAGCTTCCTTACTGAAAGGATCTATTGATATCTCACCTATTATATCCTATGCACGTCTTCAAAAATATCCTAGATTCTATATTTTGACATATATCAGACAAAGAGAAGGACACCTTGTCTTCAAGGAGAGATATTGCTCTTTTGCGTACTAAAATTGATAGAAAACATTTGTGGCCAAACAAGGAAAATGAAACATATGAAGAAGCTCCATGGATTTAAAAGAAAAATAGCTAGACCAACTAAAAAATTTCATCCATTCAATAAGGACACCTACTAGTTATGGGCCATCATTTGCTAAAGCTTTTACAGTTGATGGACATATCACATGATTTTCATAATTTTATGAAGGTATTATATATCATCATTTAACATTTACTGGTAAAATTGATTAAGTACTAAATATATTTTGATATTTTGTTGTGTGAGAAAAAATTAATAATTACCTTTTCATAAATGTGTTTGATATCATATCATTCCATTGGAAATTAGGGGGGATTCTCATCTTACAGTTGACTTAAGGAATGCCATAAGTCGATTGTCAACATTTACAAGGTATGTGGTTATATGAAATGTTCATGTGTGAGAGACAAAGATATTATATTGCATTTTAATTTTTGACTAAAGTTTCATACTAATTTACTATTCTTATATTAGGTGGGTGACCTCCAAGGAGATCCAAAAATGTGAAGTACCAAATTGGAAGAAGGAAATTGCAAAAAATAGATGTTTATTTGAGAAGGAGCTCCCTACAAGTTTCATGGACCTACAAGTCCATTTACTTATACACCTATTCGATGACATTGAATTGGCGGGTGTCATATCAATGAGGTGGATGTTTTTCTTTGAGAGGTATATGAAAAATCTTAAAAGATATGTCTGACACAAGGCACATTTAGAGGGTTGCATGGCTGAAGGGTATGTATTGAATGAAACATTTTTCTTCATGTTTGAATTCCTTGGTAAGGATTTTGAAGATGGGCCACACATCTAGGATGAACAATGAGCATCAAATATTATTGGTGGAGAAAAACCACAATCTAATGGTGTTGAAGTAGAAATTAGTAAGTAAATTCATGATCAGTGTGGTTGTTTTTATTGCAATCATTAATTTACTCTATAATTTATTTGTCAAATAAACAACATGACATTTTGAGTTTGAAATTAACATGTTGACATGTAATAGGTGTAGACAAAATTTATATACTCGACAAGTTCATTCTGTACCACATGGACTTTATGAACAAATGGATTGATATGTATGATAAAAAGAGAGAAGAAGTGTTAGAAGCAAGGGGACAGTTTAAGAGATCAAACCCAAGGAATAGTCCACTTCACACTGATCTGCTTGGGGAATGGGCCAAAGATTGCACACTAGAATGGGTTATTGAACAAATTCAAACTCAAATAGAAGATGCGATTATAGATTCAAACATAACAGAAGATGAAATCAACATGTCTAGAGGATGTGAAAGAAAGGTATAGTTGGAATTTTACAAAATGTTGTTTCCTTATAGTTTTGACACTATTAACTATTTTAATATTCATCATTATATTTGTTATCACTAAAATAAATGGTCTTTCATAGGCAAGGAAATATCTAGCAATGTGGGCATATGGTCGACATTATTGTGTAGAAAGTGTAGATGTAAAGAGACGATCCTTTGATTGTGGCATCATGGTTGACTTCAATAAATCCAATCGATCAAGCTCAAAAAATAAGAATATAATTGAAGGGAATCTATAATATGTTGGGAAAATACAAGAAATTATTGAGTTGGATTACCACTATTTTAAATGTTGCATTTTTAAGTGTAGATGGTATGAAGCATTTGAGAGGGCACGAAGACATGATACCCATAGTGGATTTTTTTCTATAGATTCCTCATGCTTCCTATTGGAGGATAAGGAGCTTTATGTTCTACCAATTCATTGTGATTAGATACATCTTTAACTCAAACAAGAAGCGGTAGTGATCATTTATATATTAGTTCATAGTTTATTGTGAATACATACATGTGTTATTTAATCAGTAAAATTGTTATAACATACATCTAATATATGTATTTCGTTCATGTGCAGGTATTTTTCTATGAAGATATTTTGGACCCGAAATGGATGTTTGTCATACATTATGATCCAAGATTAAGGCATGTATTTGACAATGCATTAGCGGATACTCAGCAAAACAATGATGGCCAACAAAATGAGAGAGAGGGATTAGAGAACATTGAAGCAATTGACATCCATGATGATGTTGAAGATGGTTATGTTCAGGCACAAGAAGACAACAATCCAAAGTTAGATGATGTTATGGAAGACAACAATATTGATGGTATAGAAAATGATGATCCAAATACATCTAGTAACAGTATAGATGGCCTACAGTCAAATTTCAATGATGATGAAGATGATGCAGATCAAGATGAGGATGATGATAATATTAATTACTTGAAAGAACATATGAACATTGACAATGATACACTAGATGACATTGTAGAAGACAATAATGTTAATTCAATAAAGAGTTCTAAATGTTTATAATTATTTGCAATCCATGTTTAAAAAAGGATGATTCTTATGGTATAAACTTTGAAATGATTCAGTAATATTATTTGTGTCGATACAAATTACCTATTGCAATATCCTTAAATTGTTCAATCTTTGGTATGAATTGTTGGCAGAAAAAATTAGGATTACTTGGATGCTTATTCCATTCATTTTGTATCAACATATGTTTGTGAAGACACAAAAGTTAATAAATATTAATGTACGTAACTCACAATTATTTAAATAAGAAACTTTGTTAACTTTATTACTTTTAAATAGTTTCCATTTTTATGTTGAACATGTAACAAGGAAAAATAAGCTCAAATTATCAAAAAGATTAGTAGCTCTACCAACATCCACAATAAATGCTTTATTTTATCAGCATATTCATTCACATAAGCACAGTATCGAGGCTCAATAACTGGTATTTATTCAAATATAAGAAGAAATCATTATGGAAAACATAAGAAAAATACAGAATGATAACAAAGTCATGAAGAATCTTTGATAATAAGATGTTCTCCATCATATTGCTTCAATTGATATTACAGTGCTCTTCTTTAATAATCCCAGTGTTATTCCCTCAAGTTATTGTGGAAGTATGAAAGGAATTTTAATTATTAAGTTGCTGGAAACCAATCAAAACAATTTCTCTAAAAGGACTTTTAATCCTTAATAGGAGCCAATTAAAGTAAATTATTTGAAAGGACTTTAATTTACACCTAACCAGAAACCAATCAAAGCATCGAAATAGTAACAACAAATATGCCCTGATAAATCTTGAAAACTTAAATAACTTGAAAAGATCGCTTTGGAGACAACAAAGCAATAAATAAGCAAGAAAAATTGACACAAAAATTGAACACTGAAAATGGATTATGAATTATAATAAGTCATATCCATTATATATTTCCTTTTAAATAATATGCATTATAACAAATAGTTATGATGTGTGATGAAAAATAGTTAATTAACATAAATGAAAACATAACACTTCAACACATGAATCCATTGATCTGTTAATCTTCTAGCAGGTGCTTGTGAACAATTAAGATCTATTAAAGGATCCTACTCCATGATAATGCACCGCCTGCAAAGTGTATCTTCCTTATGACGTCGGATGGTCTTTAAGCTCCAATGGCCGCCCCTATGTATTTGTTGCATCTTTGGTTTGGCTACTGAACAAGTTGATGGTGGAGAGATGACGAGTGTATTCCTCCTCAGCACAAGTTTCCATGTTGGCAATTGCACCCTTCATATCATATTCCACATACATCATCTTTTCAAGTTATTTATGTGTATTTTGTAACACCATCTCTTCATCATCTATTTCTTGCAATGCAGTATGTAGAGACATGCCAAGCTCATCCTTCCAATCATCTTTCTCCCTAGGATTTCCAAGGCTATCATGGATTGCAAGATGCAAATCAAAATAGTCAAGGTCCTCTTTGAGCCTATTGTGGTACTTGTTGTGTGATTCCACCAGCTTATTGTATGTTTGCAATGTTTGACCTTTCATAGCTTTCTCATTTTGGAGCTACTCTTTTTTTTCAATCATCCATCTTTGCAATCTTTCATTCTCCACAAGTGTTAAGTGTGTTTTTTTAAACAATTTCCAATATTCACTAGCACGATCCATCATCCTATTGAATCATTCTTTGATTACCTCAGACAGAAAACTAGATTTAGTGGTTTTTATTCCTGTTTCCAGCTCCTTGCATTTCTCTTGAGACTTTCGATGACAGTGCTTCTAGTAAGTTACATTTGCCAATGCATCCAATATTCTTTTTTCACTCTCTAACCATGGGGAATATAATTTTGATATGGAAGAGGAAATTTTTTAATCTCTATGACTAGCCACCTCCTTCCTTAACTTATCATGTTCTTTTAGCAATGTTTCAATCTATGCCTTAGTGAATTTTACAACATTTATGTTTGGCTCAGTTGTTCCAATGGGGTTTGTGTCCCCTACCCCGTGAACCAAAATATGTCCAAACACTTGGTTTGGATTACTGATGAGAGCAACCCTTTTATCTTTAGGATACAATGCCTAAATTAGCAAGGTGGCTTCATCTGGGTTCACTACAACAAATCCCTATGATTTGCTCCATATTTTGCTTCCACCCACAATTTTAATGTATTTTTTGCCAATTTTTTGAAAATGTCAGTGCTATTTATTTGGATGGCACTATTTTTGGCATTTATCTGCATCAATCAGGACAAGTCGGTGCTAATTTGTGCCGAATTTAGAGCCTCCTTTAGCACAAATATTCACTTCAAGTTTGGATCCACTTTTAGCACCACCTTTGGCTTCAAGTTTAGCTTCTATTTTAGTGCAAATTTTAGCTCCGACTTTAGCTTTGAGTTTAGCTTCGGGTTTAGCACTGGTTTAGACACCCCTATATCAAAGAGACTTATTTATATGTCTCATCGATCATGTAAAACAATGAAATGTCAATAAGATATGGGCATATCGAGGAGAGGATCACTTACGTCACATCGACAAGGTATATCTACAAGTTCTCAGTGAAACACAACTCTTGGATATAACAAAGTAATGTCGATGAGACATTGAGATATCAATAAGAAAAATAAGATTGTCTCATCGACACTCTTCAAGTAATGATCAAAATATAAACTGCTAGACCACCGAGAAGGTGAGCAACATATGCAGTAGAGTGGTATACACTGCAACCATGCAACAATAAGCCTTGATCAAGGCGGTAGTGCGGTAAAGAACTGAAGGTAAGGGTAAAACACCACCATACCACAATGATAATCACGAGTCTCCCTAACATGGAAGAGTTACACTGATATATAAAGAAATAGCACCGAAGGAAAATATCAATGAGACAATGGCATATCGACAAGAGATATTAACTTGTCTCATCGACACTGACAACCAACATCAAAGGAACATAAGATCTAATGTCGATGACACATTGAGATATTGATAAGACAAATAAGATTGTCTCATTGACACTCTTCAATTAATGATCAAAAGCATACATCACTATACCACTGAGAAGGTGATCAAAATATGCGGTAGAGCAATATACACCGCAACCTTGCAACATGAAGCCTTAAGAAAGGTAGTAGTGCAGTAAACAACAAAAGGGAAGGGAAAAACACTGCCATACCACAATGTGTATAATAAGAGATGATGATAGTATGGTAATCATGGCATCATTACAATTTACAACACTAAATGCAGCAAATCACGTCAATCACAATCCATTTGAATAAATCATTTAAGGAATCAAGAATATCTCCTGCCAAAATACTCTAAAACTCTAATAAACATACTTTAATTTTTTTGTCAAAATCTTATTTTCAAGCATATCCCGCCAGAATGGAGTTTTTATTTAATAAACATACAATAAAACCTTTGTTGAAACCTTATTTTCAGGCGTAGCTCGCCAAAATGGAGAAGTGTTTCAGTAAAGGATGATAGAGAATGGTAAGGATATGTGTGTGATAGGAGGCATAGGATTCATTTTTATTTATCTCATTCCTGCTTTGATCAACAAGGGTTACAATGCTCATGCTACTATTTGTAATCCAGGTATTTAATTGACATATGTTTGTATAATCTCAAATTCTTTTAGATGCTTTTGCAGTATCAATGTATCCTATAGAAGGTTTAGAATGACTTCTTTTAATTTTAAAAAATAAATCAGATGTTTTTGAAGTATCAATGTGTCCTATATAGTGTTTAGAATAATTTCTTTTAATTTTAAAAAATAAATAAATGATTTATTTTCCTTTGATTATATAATGTGCAGATCTCCTAAATTATCCCTAGCACACTGTCCTCTTTCACATTGTGTTCATTACTCCAGCTGCTAGGGTTTTTCATTTGACATCTTTAATATCTTCATGATAGTGGCTTTTAAATAGATCTCAATATTTTCTTTAATATTTATCATGGTAACCATTGAGTTCCATAATCCACCTTCAATCTCTTCTAAGAACATTGTCTTAAGCTAGATTGCATAGTATGCAAATAAAGCAAGTCCTTCATACCTGCCATTGTTCCAAGCCACCACTCACAGCCTTGCTTAAAATTCTACCTCCATAAGGACAATAGCATGTTTTAATATCATGGTTTCTAGTGATTGACCATTAAGGTCACTACTTTCATCAAGATACAATGAGATTTTTGTCTTAAAACTTAAGGCATTATGCAAGATAACACTATGAATTGTTTGTTGTGTACAATTTGATTTTCTTGCACATTTACTGCTTTCCTAACTACCTTTAAAATTGGATATTGCACCATCAACTGTAATCTCAAACAACTCACTCATTGTCACTTGAAGATTCCTTTCATGAGAATCCTTGTATAAAATCAAACTATGCCCTATAGACTGCCTACTTACTTACTAATATAGGGGACTCATTGTTTCATGGTATTTTGAGTTTCATTTAGAAGGGGTTAATATGTGGATTTTTATGTGTAGGAAGAATATATTATGATGCAATGTTTGGGTATGGATGGTTTAGGAAAAATGGATTGCTATCAGTGTCATAACCTAGTTGGATTGTACCTTGAGGTAGTGTGAAACACTTCCGGTGTTTTCGCTCCGAAGCAAAACTTGTGTGTAGGAATTTCCAAATATGCGACAAAGGAAGCTCCTACATTCTAAAGATAAAGTCATAAATCTGCTTAACCAGTTTCTGATCCAACCTTACATCTTTAATATCTGATAGAGAAAGTTTTTACATTCTAAAGATCAAAAAATAAATCTTCTTATCCAACTTCTGATCTAATTTGAGGTTGTGAATATCGAACAAATAAAGTTCCTATATTCTAAAGATAAAATCATAAATTTTATTGGTCCAATTGGAGATCCAATTTCAAGTCATGAAGCTTTGACAGAGAAAGCTACTACATTCTAAAGATAAAATAAAAAATCTGTTTGGTCCAATTTGAGGTCCAATTGTAAGGATTTGTCTTTTTAGTTATACTTTCTGACATTTTTCTTGATACAAATTGTTACTTTAGAATTATTGTATATCTTTTCTTCTAATTTTTTCAACCCTCATTTCAGGGAAGAGCTAAAGATGGTTCCTTCAGATGGAGACTACACTTTTCCACTATAGGTCCCATCTAGAAACACCAGAAGCTCAGGTACTATCATACTCAGGTACAATAGAGTTTGAGGTTACCTTGTTCTCCTTGATACAAAATGTTTTCCTTCAATCGCTCTTAAGCAACATTCACTATTATGGACTTCATCATTGTACCTTTCATGCCTTCAATTTAATTTGTTATGTGGAAACATGTTATCTCTGTCTTTGCAAGTGATGACTATTATGTAAGCTTTTAATCTACATGACTTCCCCTCATGTTCAATTCTTGTCCCTATTATGATGCTTGGGGCTGCTTACTTTTAACTAGACTGTTAATGAAAACTATCATTGAATCCTTGATGATCAGTTTTGTTTGAATCATGGTTATGTTGATAATGGAATATTCTTATTAATAAGGATACATCTTTATCAATAAGGAGATTACCCCTTACCAACATACTCCACTATCCTTGCAAAGATTGATCTTTAATGCTTCATGGATGGTTTTACTTGTGATTATCCTTCTCATATGAAAAAATAGGGCAGCAAGCTAGGCTCAACCCTTGTGGGAGCCACATTTCACCCCAAATGTTGTAACCAGATAAAAAAAACAACAATCTAATTTTATCTATACCTGCACAATGAGAAAACATGTTAGATAAAACTGAGCATATGATACATATGTTTAATAAATTTCTTGTTTTCCTGGAAATCTATAGTATGCAAGTTATTTGAATGCAAATGATGATCAAATTATATGTTTACAGATGTATGCACATATTTTGACTGGTGATCCTTCATTTCTTGAACAACATTCTTCTAAGTCAAATGCAGGGAACCTAGGAGCAGCAAGGAAGATATCAACTTGGAGGCTTAGACAAGTGGGAAGACTGAAGATGATGCAAAATAAAGTAACCAGGATTCATCATTGAGGCAATGATGGGTCCTCTTTCTCTTTATGTGCATTTTTCTCTTTTGTATCTATAAATGTATATTTTTTTTATTATATGCATTCAAATAGTCAGTTCCACAGCTTGGGTGGAACAACATACATTTACATTATCAATAAAGACTACATTTTTGAAAGGATTGTGCAATCTTTCCTATATTATATAATCTACATTAGCGCAATCTAGTAATGTAAACTTCTGATTTTGTTTATGCACATGAATGTAATGAAGCAAAAATAAAAATGTATCTTACTATTCATTTGAAAATAACAAAAGCTCTACTTGATTGAGCTATTAATTTTTGTGTCTTCACAAACATATGTTGATAAAAAATGAATGGAAGAAGCATCCAAGTAATCCTATTTTTTTTTGCCAATAATTCATACCAAAGATTGAACAATTTAAGGATATTGTAATAGGTAATTTGTATTGACAAAAGTAATATTACTGAAGCATTTCAAAGTTTAGGCCATAAGAATCATCCTTTTTTAAACATGGATTGTGTTGTAGCCAAAATTCCACCCTAATTATTTTTGCATACTTCCATTTTCACTCCTCTCTTACATCCACCAGATGCATAGAATTCATGTCATAATAACTTAAATTTAGTAAAATCCCTCATGTGAGCTTCCAAATAAAACCCGATCACAACATCAAAGTGTATTCTTCCTTTGAAATACTCCTATGATTGCTCATAGAATATCGCTAAGATAACACCATGTCGATGAGAGTCCCTCCAAAGTCTCCACAACATTAACAAAAATCACAAATCAGAAATGTAGATGAGACACCCTATGTCGAAGAGACTTATTTATATGTCTGATCGACAATGTAAAATAGTGAAATGCCAACAAGATACAAGCATATCGAGGAGAGAATCACTTATGTCACATTGACAAGGTATATCTACAAGTGGTTGGTGAAACACAACTCTTGAATATAACGAAGTAATTTTTGATGAGACATTGGCATATCGACAAGAGGCATTAACTTGTCACATCGACACTGGAAACCAAAATCGGAGGAACATAAGATTTAATGTTGAAGAGACATTGAAATATCGGTAAGACAAACAAGATTGTCTCATCGACACTCTTCAAGTAATGATCAAAAGCATACACCACTATACTGCTGAGAAGGTGAGCAACATATGCGGTAGAGCGGTAT
Organism: Sequoiadendron giganteum; assembly: GCA_007115665.2. Classification (NCBI taxonomy): domain Eukaryota; kingdom Viridiplantae; phylum Streptophyta; class Pinopsida; order Cupressales; family Cupressaceae; genus Sequoiadendron; species Sequoiadendron giganteum. The sequence continues at coordinate 200,369,776 of CM021101.1, forward strand.
AAACTACAACCCCACATCAAGAGGCCTTGAGCAATGCGCTAGTGTGGTAAACAATAGAAGGGAAGGGCCAAACACCGTCATATCGACATATTGAAGAAACAAAAAGCATTTTAATTAAAAGTCTCTTCGACAGTTATGAAATGATGATTAGTCCAATTGATGTGAATAAAAAAAATATCGATGAGACTACCGCTATTTATAAATAACTTGATCATAAAGGTGATGTGATGAAGTGTCCTAAAAATTGATAAATACAACCTCAAAGAAGTTGGAATCATCATGAATTGTAATTGAAGGATTTGGAGAACCAAGTTGGAGAGCGGTAGGTAGCTGGAAATTTGCAGCATTTATCCAAGTGGTCTAGACTTAGCTCAAAGTATTTTCTCAATAAGTAGATGAAAGAATTACGTGAGTAGTGTTGAGAAGGAAAAAACCCCAGGCAAACAAAAAGAAAAAAGATAGAAAACTAAAGCTGGGCAATTGAATCAAGGCTTAATCAATTAGTGTCCTGGGTCTGGGCCAAAATCCAAAAGAATAGCATAGCTTAACCCATCATGTGTGACATTAGAAGACAAAAAAAAAAATTTGGGAGATGTATGGACTTTGTGTAGGGGTTACAACCTCTTTATTTATTATTATAGGAAGAAATTATGGCATAGACCAATGTCAAATCCATGGAATTTGAATTTGGGTAAACTTGTAGTACCCAACGTCTTTGTGAACATAGAGTTAATCAAGGTGTTGGCAAAGAATTACAATCCAAAGATGAGAGCAATTAATTTGCCTGATGCATCACAGTTCATGGTCATAAAGCCAGATTATATTTCCATGATTTTTCAGCTAGACACTTTTTTGAAAACAAAATTATGAATCAAAGACTTGTTGGAGGAATACCGCAACACGGACACAATTAACAAGAGGTGGAAATTTCCTCTCCATAGGGTTAAAGGTGTAGGTAACCAAACTATGAGGTTCTCTAGCAAAGATAAGCCCCCATTCCTTGTGGCTTTGTTTGAAGAATACTTTCAATACACTTATTACTCAGCTGGTCAAGTACTGGGAATTGATGTTCTTGAGAACATGCCAATTGCTCCCATGGTTTTAGGCACATAAATCTAGAGCCATAATGCCCAATCCTATGATTATGTAGAGTATTTATCAGATCAGGCCATCAATAATGCCCTCAATATCATCAAGAATGACAATGAAGCCATTAATTTCAAGCAGTCTTCTCTTTTCATGCACATGATAATATACGAAGGGCAGGTGATGGAGATATGGGGTGAGGAATTAAGAATTGTTGGTTTAATTAAATGTGTTGTACCTTGTCCTAGGTCATGATTACACCTTAGTTAAGTTTACTTAGGGACCATATAGGATGTAGTTGGAGCTTTTCCATTTTTGGTGGATTTATCATGTTATTACTTTATCACCTATACCTTTCAGGAACATATCATGTGATTACCTCTCCACCGTTTGTGGGTGATCCACCATTTGTAGTGATTATCACATTATCACTTTTCCACTTTAGGTGGAGTGATAGCTTTTCACAGTTGTTTCATGTCATAAGATTATGACTTGTCATAAGATTATGACTTGTCATAATCTTATGCCCTCCTATGTACTCACCTTGGCTATATAACCAAGGGGTCTCTAATACATTTGTACATACATTCTATTTGCATTATTGGTAGAATACAGTTCATTCTTATCATATTGTTTCTATCTCTCTTATGCTTGTGCTTTCTATTAGGCCTCTTGATCTTCGGTGGCTACCTTCATAGCCAATTCTTACATGGTATTGCAGCTATTGGAATGCCTTTGGATTGTAATTTTGGGGAGATTTTGAGTGCAATCTTGTATTTTCTTGATAGAATTACCAAATTCTAGGGGGGTTCCTTTTTTGGCCTTATATTGTCGGTGCATTTTGAGATCTTGTTGCATCAGATCTGAGCTCACCATTGCATCTGGAGTGTTCGAGAAATTCATATTTTCCTTCTTTTTTTGTCTCAGTTGGACATTGGAGACCAAATCTACAAGGGTTTGAAGATCAGAGGTGGTTGCCAGATCCAGGAGCTACCTACCATTTCAGAGCATTTTCAACCAAAAGGACATCGCCATTGCATCCAGAAGGACCAAAAACCTTAAGATCGATTGCCAAATTGGAGGAATTGTCTGGTGAAGAAAAAAAAACTGCCCAGGGAGCCATACGGCCCCCTAGGTCATCATTATTGTGCTACGATATGATTTATTTGAAAATAAATTTAAAAATTTTCAATTGAATTTTTTTCAAAATTTTTAAATAAAATTTTGATTTGGCGATTAAATTCATTGTAAGAAAAGTTTTTTTTTATAAAAATATCAAAAAAAATCTATGCAAATTTAAGTTTGCAGAGGGTACTATACCCTCTAGAGAACTCTTTGTACCCTCATGGTACTGTAGGGTCCGAGGTTGCCATGTGTCCTTACGACCGTGGCCCGCACATACTGGTCGAGTTAAATAAACGACATCCAACCGGTGGGCTCCTTCAAAAACTCTGACAACCTTATCATTCAGTAGGAGTCTCTCAAATCCGGCAACCGAAATTCAAGCATTAGCATATTCCAGAAGTGATAGGAATATTCCATAAAATATTCTGAAAGGATATTTTGACAAACCGCAGGAGCATATTCTGTCGACGACATAGTATATCTCAATGTACTATGTAGAATATTCTAGTAGAGGTAGACAATGAATTTGATGGGATGATGACCATCAAATTTAACTTTGTTTCTTGCTGACATCAGCACTGCTTTGAAATTTTTTACCCCTCTCCATTGATAATTTTGAAATTGCAATTCATTTTCAAATGCTCATATCTTGCTCATTTTAGCTCCTTTTTCTGAGAATATTTTTTTGTTTTTGGATAATTTTTTGTGCTCTACATGCTGGTGCAATTGGTTTCTGGTTTTGATGCATGGTTTTTTCATAAAATTCATTTTGTCACAGGTGTAGCTGAGTTGTCACCATTTTTACAACTTTCGGGGCTCCGTTCAGGCTCATATGAACTCCTTTTTAGGTGCCATTTTTTTTAAAGTGCATTTTTTTCTTGAAATTCACAGTGGTTCTATCAAATTGTAGTGATTGTAATTAGAAATTGTACTTTCAACACTTGATTATTTTTGACCTAATTTGGCATTTGTAAAGACAAGATCTTAGTTTGGCCTTTTGTATCAATCATTTGAGTCTATTGTTGCCTACTTAGGGCTGTTGTAAAAAAATGAAAATTAGAAGCCCACTTTTGTTGGCTTGCAAGTGGCCATTGTACATGCACTAAGTATAAAGTGCCAAATCGTCTTTTTTTGGGGGATTCTTTGATTGTGTGATTTTGGGGGGTGTCTTGTGTGATTGTGCCTCTATCTCTATCTTGTTCTCTTTCATTTTAATTCTTTGGGTTATCCTAAGTTTCCTTTGTTAACTCGACATAACTATTCTTCTTGGAAATTGATGCTTGGAGTAAGTTAATGGAAAAAGGGTTAACTCATTATATTGATGGAACTATTGTTGCACCATCTAATCCTAAAACTAATCCTAATGCTCATATGGATTGGCTCACTAAAAATACTATGGCTCTTGGAACTTTAAGCAAATATGTATCAAAAGATTTAATCTTTCAAATTGAAAAGTGTGAAACAATCAAAGTAGCTTAGGAAAAGTTTGGTCAATTGTATGGCCAAGTTGATGAGATTAGAGGTTATCAGCTTGACAATGATTTCACAATGTTAGATCCCAAGAATTTTGATACAATTCAAGACTATGTCACTAAGGAAAATGAGCTAAGAGCACAACTTAAGGATTGTGGCATTGACAAAAATGATGCACAATTGGTCTACAATTTGTTGGGAAAGCTTCCATTAGAATATGCAACATTTTTTTCTAGCTTCCAAACCCATCAGTTGATAGTGGGTAGTTCTTTAAATCTTCCATCATTTGATGCATTCACAAAAATGTTGAGGATAGAGCAAGAAAAGTTAATAAGCATGGGGATTCTCAAGTCTTAAAAATCAAAAGCTTTGGTGGCTAATCAAGGGAATCAAGGGACTCAAGGAAAGGCTTCTAACGAGAAGCAAAAGAAATTTAAGCCAAAGACACAACAAGATAAAGAAGAATCATCCTCTCAAAAATAAGGGATTTCTTCATCTTCTCCTAAGAAGGGAAATTCAAGCAAGAAGGAGAGACCAACTTATTCATATTACAAGAGATTTGGTCATGATGAGCATCATTTCCACACTAAGCAAATTGATGAGTTGGAAAAAATCATCAAGAAGAGTAACATTAATTTTCTATCTGACTACAAGAAGAAGGATTCATCTCCTTCTATTCCTCACAATCAAAAGGAAAAGGGAAAGTATTTGTGGCTACTACAAGTTCTTCACAATGATGGATACTTGAATCGGGTGCAACTCATCACATGGGTTCTATAAGGGAGTAGTTTTCTTCTTTGGAGCCATCTAAGGTACCTCACATCTTCATAGGAGATGATACTCAAGTGGATGTTGAAGGAAAAGGTTTGGTTGTTAAGGATAATGGAAAATTTGAGAATGTTCTCTATGTTCCTAACTTGAGCACCAATCTTCTTTCAATCTACCAAATTACTCATTTTGGAGATGGAAAGAAAGTTGAGTTTCTACCAGATTTAGTTGTGGTCAAAGAACTTAAGGATGATTCCTTGGTTGCAGTGGGACAAGCCAATCACAACACATGGCTTTACTCATTTTCCCACTTTATTCCTAAGTCTCCTTCTACAACATTGCTCACTCATTCAAATTCAGAAAGTAAGCTATAATAACATGAGCGGTTTGGAAGTCTTGGAGAGCCTTGGAAGTTCTTCAATTAGTTCATAGTGATGTAGTAGGTCCATTTCTAGGCCATCATTTAGCAAGGCCCACTATGTTCTCACCTTCATTGATGACTACTCTCACTTCACATGGGTCTATTTTCTTGTTCACAAGAGTGAAGTGTTTGACATATTTCTAGCCTTCAAGGCTCATGTTGAGAAGTAATTAGGGAAGGAAGTCAAGATTCTTCACACAGACAATGGAAGGGAATATGTGAACAATAGACTTGAGGAATTTTGTACTCTTGAGGGGATTGATCTTCAACATTCAGTTGCATACACTCCATAGCATAATGGTGTTGCTAAAAGGAAGAACATGACTCTTAAGGATATGGCTAGCTGCATGATTCATGCTCATTCTCTCGGCCCTCAATTTTTGGCAGACACTATTAGTTGTGCCACTCACATCCAAAATCGGCTTCCCCATAAGGCTTTGAAGGGTATGACTCCTTTTGAGGCTTGGTGTGGTAGAAAAATGGTTGTGAGACACTTCATAGTTTTTGGTTGTCCAACTTGGGAATGCATACCTCTAGAGAAGTGCAAGGAATTTGAACCTCAGATTAGGCCTTGCATCTTTGTTGGATATCCTGAAGGTGTTAAGGCATATAGATTTTTGGATCTAGAGACACATGAGCTATTCATTTAGAGGAGTGTTAGCTTTGAGGAAAGCTCTCCTAGCTTGGTCTTTAATCCTCCTCTCCCTTCCTCCATAGTGGAAAGTGATGATAGTGACTCAGATGATGATTCTCTCTCAACTTTGACACACATGATCACACCTTCATAGGGTCCACTTGTAGTTGAGGAGCCTCATCCTTGATCTCCTACTAGACCTCATTAGGCTCGATAGACTCTTGAGTCAACAGGTTCTCTTGTTTGGGATCCTTTGGATGCTCGAAGGACTCGGTCACAACATCAGGATTTCCCACATGATTTTATTGCTAGTGCTTCCAATCCATAGTTCTTCAAGGAAGCATGAGGAGTTCCTGAGTGGGATTCAGCAATGGAGGAAGAGTATAGTTCCTTGATGATGAACCACACATGGGATTTAGTTCCACTCCCTAAGGGGAGAAAGATGGTTTGATGTAAGTGGATCTATTGGACCAAGTATGCAATGGATGGAAGTGTGGATAAATACAAGGATTGGCTTATGGAAAAAGGTTTCTCATAGGTTCTAGGTATTGATTATACAAAGACCTTTGCACTTGTTGCTAAGATGAACTCCATTCTCTTGACACTTTCTATTGTTGCATCTCATGGTTGGGCTGTACATCAGATGGATGTGTAGAGTGCATTTCTTCATGGGGATCTTCATGAGGAGATTTACATGGAGCAGCTGCAAGGATTCATAGAAGATTATTCTTTGGTTTGCAGATTGAGGAAATCTCTCTATGGCTTCAAATATTCCCCTAGGGCTTGGTATGCCAAGATGGATTCCTTGCTTCTCTCAACAAAATTCACTAGGTGTCATTCAGATCTGAATGTCTAAATTTTGCAACAGGGTGACTCATTTTCTACTTGTGCTCTATGTTGATGACTTGATCATTATAGGGAGAGATTTTCCATGACTGACTTGGGCCTTTTGCACTATTTTCTTAGGATTGAGATCAATCAGTCAACTTTTGGGATATCTCTCTCTTTTCCCAAGTATGCTCTTGATCTTCTAGCTCAGTTTCACATGGATGATTGTAAGCCTACTCCGACTCCCTTTATTTTAGGAGTCAAGCTTGAGGCTAAGTGTTCTACTCCACTTGTTAATGGCACTTTGTATCGTTAGCTTGTTGGGAGTCTCATCTACTTGACTCACACACACTTTGATATCTCCTTTGCAGTTGGCATGGTTTCACGCTTTATGTAGAAACCACATGAGCTTCATTGGAAAGCATCCAAATGCATCTTGCATTACATACAAGGTACACATTATCATGGGATTTGCTATGCTGAAGGTACAAGAATTACCTTGGTGGGATATATAGATTTTGATTGGGCTGGCGATATTGATGATCGTAAGTCCACTTTTGGCTACAACTTTCATCTTGGTTCTGGCTCCATTTGTTGGTAGAGTAAGAAGCAACATGCTATTGCTCTTTCTTTGATTGAGGCTCAGTATCAAGGGGTTGTTAATGCATCTACTGAGGCTATTTGGCTTCAAAATATTCTCATCGAGTTTGGCTTCACTATTCCATGTCCTTCAGTCATTCATTGTAACAATCAAAGTGCCATCCAAATCTTGAAGAATCCGATTCACCATTAGAGGAACAAACACATAGAGATTCACATGCACTACATTAGGGAGTTGATATAGGAGCAGGTCATTGATTTGCAGTATTGTCCTACAACATAGTAGGTTGCAGATATCTTCACCAAACCCTTTACTGAGAGTACATATCATCATTTGTGAGCTCTCTTGGGGGTGCGGGATGTTTCATCTGAGGAAGCCACTTGACTTCTTCATTCTCTCTTATGGGGGGGGACCTTTTCCTCTACTAGGGGTTTTTTTCTTCTCATACATTTGAGAGCTTTTTCTCTTATTTTTCATCTCTCTTTTGGGGGGGAGTTTTTTCCCATGTGGTTTGCTCATTTTCTCCACTTTATGAGAGATTTCATTTTATTTGTACATGGGTACCTAACATGGCCTAGTTGTCGAGATCCATCTTGCATTGTTTTCTTTTGTGTACATTCTCCCTAAGTTGCACTTAAGAGGGGGTGTTGGTGTAATTAAATGTGTTTTACCTTGTCCTAGGTCATGATTACACCTTAGTTAAGTTTACTTAGGGACCACATAGGAGGTAGTTGGAGCTTTTCCACTTTTTGTAGACTTCTCATGTTAATACTTTATCACCTCTGTCTTTCGTGGACATATCATGTGATTACCTCTCCACCTTTTGTGGGTGATCCACTATTTGTGGTGATTATCACATTATCACTTTTCCACTTTAGGTGGAGTGATATATTTTCACAGTTGTCTCATGTCATAAGATTACAAAACTTGTGATAATCTTATGCCCTCCTATGTACTCACCTTGGCTATATAACCAAGGGGTCTCTACTAAATTTGTAAATACATTCTATTTGCATTATTGGCATAATATAGTTCATTCTTGTCATATTGTTTTTATCTCTCTTATGATTGTTCTTTCTATTAGGCCTCTTGATCTTGGATGGATACCTTCATAGCCAATTCTTACAAGAATAAAATAATTAGATAATGATGGAAATTCAAGGCCTATACAAATTTGGACATCTGTGTGGGAGGTCCCACTACCTATATTTTGAGGAATATTTTGTCAAACCACTATACAGGCCACAAATGTGAGTACAACCACTACCCAGAGATCTTAAGATTTCTCCGACCAAAATATATGGGTCATGAAGTAGGGATAAATCAAAATTGGGGGGACTGGTACATGTTTGGGGATTGTACTATTATCAAGGTTTATGGATTTGAAGCCACACCTTATTTTCTACCTAAGATTATGCCAGACAGAGTTTCCTATTTAGAGATCATAAGGCAATTGTCATTTTCAGCTTTCATGCATTTAAAGAGCTATGGAAGGCAGAATTTCATGCATTCCAATTTATGATTTGGTGATTTCACTATTATCTCTCATTCAGGATATGACTTGGTTAGTGGTAAACTGGATTATTATGGCTTGCCAGTTGGCAACAAAAGGGAAAATTTTGATATTGAACCCTTCATTTATGATGCCAATTTTTTTCAAAAATTGAAAGGGTATGAGAATAGTTTACTTTTAGAAAATGCCATCAAAAATTGAAAGGGTATGAGCATAGTTTACTTTTAGAAGATGCCATCAAAAATTGTGAAGAAAACCAAAAAATGATGAGAATGAATCCCTATAGTAGGGTTATGATAGTCAAGGCTTGGAAGGTGAATAATAACCCAGGCTATGTAGGGGCTTTCCCTGAGGTACAAAATCCCACAAAAAGAATTGAAAAAATTAATCCTCCATGAAGAAGAACTTATAACAAATGTGCCACTTATGGAATTTGAAAGAGGAAGGGGTATTAGTACTAGGAGGCAAATAGAAATATCACACCACTAGATCACTTGTCACCTCAGCCTACTCCTGAAGTGAGATTTTTAGTTGGTTCCCCATCCATGGAAGAAGATAACACTCAGGAGGATGAAGAAGTCTCATAGTTTAATGCTCTTGTTATACCCCAATATGAGATGCCATTGGAAAGAAGTGTGATCACCTTTGAAGACTCTAATGAGCTATAAGATGATGTGAGGCATCGTGCAAGTCAAGAATTTATTGTAGATGATAATTTTGTGCAGGCCCTTAAATTTAAGTCCTTTATATATGAGTATAAAGGAAGATTAATAAGAGAAAGATTAAATTAAATTGACCTTGAGAAAGCGGCTTATGCCTTGAAAGATTTTCAACATGAAGTTGATAGGGAAATTAGAAACATGACTACTAAGAGAGGAATAACATTATTGCAAGAAGCCGGAGTTATGCTCCTTCCTGGGTGGGATATTAGTTAAACCATTGTGTTTGATAGATTTTTGAAGAGAAATAATCAAAATTTACAAATAATGAATGAAGCAGGTGATAGGGTCTATATAGGGTCAGAGTACAATCCTGATAATACCACTTTGCAAATTTGGGCTCTTTACCCCCTAGGAAAGAAGCCTTCTCTCATTGACCATGATCAAATTTTTGGACATCTCCTGGTGCAAAGAGTAGAGGAGACAAATCCCTTGGAGACTACTGAATTGAATGTGAATGTAGCCAAATTCACCAAATCCCAGATCCAAAAGATAGTAAGAGATAACCAGTGGCTGATAGAGGAAAATGATAGGTTGAAACAAGAATTAACCAACTACAAAGATAGCTTGCCTGCTTCTCCAAGGATTTACTCTCCTTTAATTGAATATGAAAGAAAAGTGTTAGAGGTCATGTCTGAGACTACTCAATGGAAGCATAAATTTGAAAAGGCTCAAAAGGAAGAGGAAGAATTAAAAATAAAATTGAAGGATACTACTTTTGAAGTAGCATCAAGGATAATTTCTATGAAATTCAAAGATATGTGCCAACATGGAGACGGTGTTTGGTATGCTCACAGTGGAACATATGAGGCCCTCATGGAGCATGGAAGACTTCTTGATAGGATGAAGGAAATGAAATCCCATATCAAGGAAAAAGATGGAGATAATAATGCTTTGCTCCAAGAATGTCAGAACCTCATGAATACACATGAAAACTTCCAGAATATCTTGACATAGGATTTGAGTGACTTCATCCAGTGACTATGTATGGCCATGCCAAATTTATTTGAAGAAATAAATTTGCATGATAATGAAACTTGGAAAAATGAGATATCAAAATATTTTCCAGGTATCCTTGATGGCATCAATGATGAGGATGAGGTACTCAAGAAAATGCATAAGCAACTCGAGAGGATTGTTGGATTGGACAATGTAATGACAAACACTCTACATAATGCAAAGACTTATGCTTAGGAGAAATTCATTTATCACATGTCAAAGGTTAATTGGTTCCTTGCACGATTTGTATGAGGAGGTAGTCAGATTTTGGTTGTTATGGACACATTAACATGGTTCTTGAGCCTTGAATAGATCTTAGGTGGTCACAGGCACTTATTGATGATTAATAGACTGTGGTGCATCCAACAATAAACTCTTTTTAAGTTTCTATGTTATGTTAATTATGATTTAGCTAGGAAACAATGTAACTTTTGTGAATGGACCTAAATCTTGTTGCTTCCCATACAAATAGGGAAACCAAGGTCTGATTTTGATCATCATATCATAATCATTTCAATCCATTAGAATAGATACTAGACCATCTCATCCACTTATTCATATCAAAAGAACTCATGTTATGTATGTTTATATTTTGAGCAATATAATGGAGCAGATACATTATAACTCGTAATCCATTTTCAGTGTTTAATTGTTGTGTTGATTTTCATGCTTATTTATTGCTTTGCTATCTCCAAAGTGGTCTTTTCAAGTTGTTTAAATCTACAAGATTTATCAGGGCACATTTGATGTTACTGTGTGGATTCTTTGATTGGTTTCTAGTTAGGTGCTAATTAAAGTCCTTTCAAATAACTTACTTTAATTGGTTCGTATTAAGGATGAAAGTCCTCTTAGATATTGGCACCCTCTTATGGTCTAAAAACTTGCATTTTTGAGACCCAACAGATTGCAAATAACTCTGAAAATTTAGAAGTCTATGAAATAGTGTATATATTCTATGAAACAATGTATATATTCTTGTACTTGTAAATATTCTTGTATATATTCTTTTACTTGTTGTAAGTGTGAATAAAGTGAAAAGCACAAAAGACACTTATTAATACGACATTCTATCAAAGACAAAGCTAATTGAACTAAATCAAAGCAATAATCTATTGAAAGCGTCATATTTCTCTCTATCTACAAAGATTTATTAAATCATTATTGCTCTCAGATTGTGTAAGCAAATGTGACTGTTAAAATGACTATCTGAAGAATGAGAAAGATGCTAATGCAATGATGTGGAGCTAAATGATAATACTAGATGATAAAAGAATCTAAACTAGCATAAATTGACATGAAATAGATAAATGCAGCTATAAGAGGCAGCCATGATTGTGAAAGCTTGATTGATGGATGCTGGATGCTTTGATTCTTTGATTCTTGTAGAGTAAGAGTGCACAAAATAGATTATTTGGATCCTTTATTGGTTGAATCAGGCTATATTTATAGATTTCTTGGCTGTAGAAATGCACAGGGAAGGCATTGAGAGGCTTGGATTCAATCTGGAGGATTGAATGGTGAGAGATGGAGGAGATTGAGAGAAAAATGGAGATTGTCTCTACCTATGAAAACACCAGGCAAGAGAAGAGGAAAGATTGATGGAGGAGGATTGAGAGAATAATTTGGAATTTGTTTCCAATTTATCTCCAAATCTTCCCGTGAAGTTTCAAAGCATTAATTTTGACATAATTCAGACATAAATTAGACATAGGATATCTAATTCATTTTTGAAGAAATATAGATGGAATATTCCTTATGCTCTAATTCAAATATTTTGGATTTATTTAAATTAGGAGAGGGAGATAAATAATTTAATAAAACAAACTATATAGGATTTGTTTATTAAATTAAAGATAAGAAATATGGCAATTAATCAATAAAGCATTTGTTCTTTATTTAATTAATTTAAGATCGATGTGATAGAATAAAATAAGGATTCGATAATTAAATCAAACAAAGTATTTAATTTTGTTTATTTAATTAAGACGAGATTGGAAGAAATTTAGAAGAATGTGAACGTGAACTATATAAATAAATATTTCTATTTATTTAAACAATAGAGGAATTTAAGATAATTTATCAAATATTTTTCATTTAATTAATCAGATTCTTTAGATCATTTTTTAGGTGTATACATTTTTCCCCTCTTCGAAGTGATGTGTTTATGCATTGCTTCAAAGAAAATTTTGCTGCTACTACCAGGATCGATGATAAAAAATAATTCGGTGTGCCCCAGACATGCCCCAGATATTGATTTCAGATGATTGTTGATAATATGCCCCCTAGGGAGATAAATTAATGATGTGATGAAGATTTGATGAATAAAGAATTTATCTTCTGACAATGATGAAGAAAATAGAGCCTGCGAATGAATTTCAATTAATTCCCTGAATAAAATTAATCAAAATATAATAAAAACCCACCAAAATCCACTTTCAAAAAGTTATATATAGTCCAAAAGGTCATTTTCAAAGTCATTTGAACCTTTTAACTTTGAACACCCAGTGATAGAGACATTTCAGCCAGCTGGAGTAGGATGCCAATCCCCTACCACACTCACTGTTTTGAGCACGTTCAACGGTACCAGCAGTCAGCCGCATACGAACCTCCAGTATGTACCCGTATTCCTCCTCGTTTTTTGTGCAATTTTGTTTTTTATTATTTTTAATGCTTTCCACATATTTTAGCTAGTTTAGTGCTTTTAAGCCACACTGTAGCACTTTCACTCTGGTGTAGCACTTAGGTTAGTTGTTTTACCGCTACAAGATTTAGCGCTTGCATTATTTTCTCTAGCGCTTTCGTAGGATAGGATAGCGCTTTCATGATGTAGCGCTTAGGTAGTTAGATTTAGTGCTTAGATGCCAGATTTTAGCACCTAGAGAGATCTAGTGCTTTGATCTAGTAATTTAGCGCTTCGATGGTTTGTTATAGCGCTTTGGTTAAAGCGACGCTTTGACAGACTGTTTTAGCGCATTGATGTGGTAAAACAATGCTTTGGGTAAAGTAACGCCTTGATTGCCTATCATAGCGTATCGGAGGTGCAAAATAGCACTTTTAAAACATGTTTTAGCGCATCTGATTGATAAAGTAGCTCTTTTGATTTTTAGCACTTTGGATGCCTATTCTAGCGCTTCCATGAAAAAATTTTAGATTTTGACTTAATTAACCTTGATTTCATCAATTCTGATCATGTCCATTCTTCAGTTTGGTATGATTAATGATCCAAATTCATGATGTTTGATTCTAATGATTTAATAAGACTTACTCCCATGATAGGCGAGAATAATCCTATTTGTGATGATCCTCATGATAGGCGAGGAAATGATTCATTATCCGATAAATCTCATGATAGGCGAGATGTAATTCAAATTTGATAAACCTCATGATAAACGAGGAAATAATTCATATCTGATAAATCTCATGATAGGCGAGATTTGATAATGTTTGATGAACCTCATGATAGGTGAGGTTTGTTGATGTTTGTTCATGAATTTTGATCGAAAATTCATACCAAAGTTTGATTTAGACCTGATAGTAGAATGACTTTTGATTTCTTGACATAGTGCACTAATTGTAGATTTTTCATTGTGATAGGAGGATTTGGGTACACTCCAGATGGGAGAGTGGTTTCCTTGGATGACTGATTTGATTCCTTATTTGAATCCAGATGAGATTAGGTTATAAGTCATTGTGGCCTAACTAGTTTACTTGACATGCCCCAGATTAGGATTAATCGTGGTCTCCTTACTACTTTGGCTGAGAGATGGCATAGTGACCATAACACTTTCCATCTGCCCACTGGTGAGATGACGGTCACACCTGAGGATGTGTGTCGGATTTTGCGCATTCCTTTCATGGGTGAGATTGTAGTATACGACTCTCATGAGGTTGGTGCGATAGATGCTCTCCGCAGAGTATTTTAGGATCAACGCATTGTCGGTCCCAGTGTCCGATGCAGGACAATTGCTGACACATACACTTCACTTCCAGTAGTGCTTGCTGGATTCATTGGAGGTTTCCTTTGCCCTAATCATAGGGCAAAGGGATTTCTTGTGGGTTGGGGTCGGATATTAGAGAGCATGGTCGTACATGATCTGAGATACGCGTGGGGGATGTGTATGCTGGCACATCTTTACCATGATCTTCATTCAGTGGTGTACCTTGGAGCACAAAGTCTATTAGCAGGAATGCCCTTGTTACAGGTGTGGGCATGGGAGCACTTTTCCATTGCTCGTCCATTTCCAATGATGGATAGACCAGCAAACAGACCGTATGTGTTTCGATACAGAGGTCAGCTTACGTAACTTAGGATGGGTAAGTTGGATCATTGCAGGCAGGTTCTTGATGATATAGAGAGCGTCATATGGAGGCCATACCTAGATTGTGAGTAGTGGGATGAGGATGATGCAGTGCTCGGATACCTCTGTGATTCTATGTACCTGATTGGCCAGACACCTTTTGTGTTGGAGAGATTCTTGCTATGCCAATTCTATAGGTAGTATAACATTGTTTAGTGTATGCCACAGGGAGTAGCTCACTATGCTAGACATCTGAGTGATGTAGCAGATTGGGGGCCTTGTCTGTCTTATGAGGACATAGTAGAGGGATATAGGGCATTGCAGCCATATGCGTTGATACATTATGGAGGTGGCAGTGACAAAGGAGTAAGCGGCATTTTTGGCTTTCACTCCACATCCTCGTATCGCCATTCCCAATGAGCCAGCACCATTACCCGTAGAGGAGGATGCTGTCGAGCGTTCAGAGGATAGTGGGGGTGGGGGTGATACTCCGTCAAGTAGTAGTACGGAGGTTGGTAGTGATGACAGCAAAAGTGATGACAATGATGGTGGTGGTGGAGGTGGCAGAGGGCTAGGACCGGTCAGTGTTGGTCCATCATCGAGTAGGCCTCACAAGAGGCAAGTAGTGGCAGTGCCATCAATGGATAACCAAAGACAGATTGTAGGTCTCCAGACACAGGTTCAGACACCGCAAGGTTAGTTGGTACAGGCTCAGGGTTTTCTAGTTCAGACACAGAATCAGATGCAGGCTTAGGCTCAGGCCCATGCTCAGGCATTAGCGTAGGTTTAGGGACAGTTGGCCACTGTGCAGACTTAGGTAGCCACATTGATAGATGAGCGAGACATTGCATGACAGATTTCTGAGAGGGCATTGGAGATAGCCGAGACCTTACAGAGAGTGGCCGATGGTACCTCAGTGGTGGATTACATGAGGGAGATTTTGTGGGTTAGCAGAGAGGCAGAGTTCTATAGGGGTAGATATCATGACGCAGTGCCTACTGATCGTAGATTCACCTATGCCCCTTTGAGATCTGGTCGGACACATACTCAGATAGTCAGTGAGTGTGTGACACAACCTCCATAGAGAGATCCTAGAGATCTTGGTACTTCCGGGGGTGGTGGTGGTACTAGTCCCATTGGACCTGCACATTCTGGCAGTAGAAAATCATAAATGCTGTTGTGATTTTGAGACTCCTTTTTCGAGACATGATGTAGATCATTTTTGATGATGTATCTTTACTTCAGACTTCATTGTACACTTGACACTGATGATATATATAAATGATGCAGTTGATTTTATCCTATGATGGTTTATGATTTCTATGTGATGGATGCATTTATTTATGTGATGATTTATTGATTATGTGGTGATGATATAATGTGATGTTCTATATATGAATGCTTTTATTTCAAATGTGATGATGATTATGATGAATGCATGTGTAAAATATTCAATGTATGGATGTATGATGTAATGTATAAAATTATAAATGATAAATGATAATGATGATGTATAGATAATATAATGATTATAATGTCATGACTTGCATTTATTTTATGTAATGAAATGTATGGATATATGGATGTATGGATAAGATAATGATAATACTGATGATGTAATGCACGGTGTATTGATAAATGTATAACTATTTGATGTTAAAAATGCATTAATGATGAAATGATGAAAACTTAACGATGAGGTGATGATTCTATTTGTTTTTTATTTTTGGATTTTATGTCAAGTATACTTAGTCATGATTGTAGAAAATATAATTATTTGATTGAAATTATTTATGCAATAAATACTCTGTAGATAATGAATTTATTATGAATGCAATCCAATTTTATCATGCAACTATATGCAACCTAATGTCATTTTAACAATATTTTTGTGCTTGGTATCATCATAGAGCTTTTATTGGATGTTGAAAGTTAATACAAGTGTCAATAGTTGTCTTAGTCCAATGACGACCTGAGTATTACTTTCATGATTTTTGATATTGCAATCAAACACAAGCATCTAGGTATAATTGAACCGAGATGACCTGAGCATTCGTTGCGTGAACATGCATATATTAATCATTTGAGTGTGTGAATTCTGAATGTCATCAATGATACATTTGCATAGCACATCCCCCAATAATTCACACATTTATATGATTAACTTACAGACAACAAATAATGAAAGTATCATTCTTTTTCCTTGTTTCTCTAGTTCAATACATCATCGAGTAACTCTAAAGAAATGATAAAAAATACAATTTATCCATCTTTTTCTTAGAGTGTCTCATTCATTATTCATATTTTAGATCATCCATCTTGATTTTGATTTTCTGATGTTTTCTGGGATTTTTGAGATTTTGACCAAAGAACTAACCTATTAACCTATACTAGGGGTCTTAGGGGCTGATCAAAGATTAGCCTTGCCTATGTTACACACGCAGAGACCACGTAGTTCGACTAACACAGACCTATGATTTTGGATTTTGCTTTTCTAGATTGACTTTTTGACATGTTTTTGGATTTTTCATTTGATACGGATGATTGATGCCCTCCTAATGGTGATTGATGTTGTGCTTTGATCATTGTGTTTTTCTCGTCATACTATTGTTTTCCTAGATTGGTGAAATCGATATTTTTATTGTCCCTAGTGATATCCAGATGTTTCCCCCAAGCTATGGAGTGAGACTTAACCATGTGAAATTATTTTGATAATGGATGCAATGATGGCAAGACTAATGACATGATATGAAATGATACTGACTGCCAGACTAAAATGATCCTGATACATAGAAAAATAGATCGAAAAGCTGATCTTGAATCACATACGATGCCTGTTTCTAGTTTTTCACCAATATGTTTTGATATTTTTCTTTTTTTTTCTTTCTTTTTTCCATTCTATTTTTTTTTTGTATTTTTGTGTTGCCAAGATGCCTGTTTGCCAGGTTTTCATCAAGGAAACCGTTTTTCAAAAGTTTGACCTGTGCACTAGGAGATTTATGTATAGAACTTTCTTAGATCGATACTGTTGATAGGTTCATCAAATAGATCCCCTTCTGACGTTGATAGCTGATATGCCCCTAATCCATACACTGATATGACAACAAAAGGACCTAACCAGTTCAGCTCAAATTTCCCTTTCTTCTCTCTATCCTACTAATTCCTAGGGTTCTCTTTTAGAACCAAATCACCAACCTCAAAGATCCCCAGCTTTACCCTATGGTTGTAACTCCTTGAAATTCTCTGTTGATAAGCCATTAGATGATTAACAGCTTGTTGACGACACTCATCCAACAACTCCAATTCTTGTAGCCTAGATACCCTATAATCCTTGTCTGATATGATTCCTCTAAGTGATACTCGAAGGGATGGAATCTCTAATTCTATGGGTAATATGGCTTCTGATCCATATACCAAGGCATATGGTGTAGCTCCCATTGGTTTTCTGATACTTGTTCTGTATGCGCATAGTGCAGGATTGAGTTGAATATGCCAATCTAGTCCAACATCATTAACTGTCTTCTTTAGTATTTTGAGAATCATTTTATTTGAGGCCTCTGCTTGGCCATTTACTTGTGGATAGTACGGTGTTGAAAAATGATGTTGGATGTGGAACTTTTCACATAGTTCTTATACATACTGATTCTTGAAAGGTCATTCATTATCACTGATAATGGATTGAGGGATACCGTATTGACAAATGATGTAATTCAGGATGAAAGAGGAGATCTGCTTCCCAGTGATGGTTGTAAGAGGTACTGCCTCTATCCACTTTGTGAAATACTCCATGGCTGTGATAATGAACTTATGTCCTTTAGATGAAGAGGGATGTATTTTTCCCACTAGATCCAGTCCCCATTGACAAAAAGGCCATGTTTTTGTAAACGGATGTAGTTCCTCAGCCGGTGCATGAATCAGATTGCTGTGAACTTGACACTTTTGACATTTCTTGACATATTGATAAGATTATTTTTCCATGCATGGCCAATAATACCCCAAACAGAAGAGTTTCTTAGCTAGAGTTATCCCACTTGAATGAGTCCCACAAATACCCTCATGAAACTCTCGTAAGGCTGTTTCAGATTCGTTGTGTTCTAGACATCGAAGTAAGGTACCATCAAAACCTTGATGATAAAGGATGTCTATGATTAAGATATGTCAGGCGGATTGGTGGATAAAACATCATTTTTGATTCCTAGAAAGATCGGGAGGTAGGATATTATCTTTTAGGTAAGTATAGGTTTTTTCGTAGATGGAGGTTTTTATGGTTTCTAGATGGCATATGGTACTAGATTCTGAATTATTATGGGAAGGACATATTACTTGTTCTACCATAAACTCATAATAAACACGTTTCTCTGGCAATTGTAATAATGAAGCAATTGTGGCCATCGTATCAACAACTTTGTTCTCTGCCCTTGGAATTTGATCAAACTTAATATTGAGGAAGAACTATTTCAGATCATCTATTTGTTGCTTGTAGGGCATAAAATTTTCATCCTTTTTTTGATATTCATCATTCACTTGATAAATGACTAGTTGAGAGTCCCCATATACTTGTAAGTCCATGACCTTTCATTGAATTGCTATTTTGACCCCAATGATCAGTGCTTCATATTCTGGTACATTATTTGTACATTGAAACATCATTCTGTATGATTTAGGAATGGTGTGTCCTTGGGGATTTATGAAAAAAATCCTTGCTCCTAATCATCGCTATGTGTACGATCCATCAAAATATAATACCCATTGTTGTGGCATTACTGTCATAATGTCTGCATCCGAAAATTCCATTGTCATTGGTCGATCATCTGGTAGAGGAGCTTCAGCTAATTGTTCTGCGATTTCTTGACCCTTGATCGCTTTTATCTCCACATATTGGATATCAAATTCACTTAGGAGCATGACCCATTTTTCTAGTCTACTTGTCAAGGCAGCTTTACTGAGTAGATACTTCAAAGAATCGATCTTTGCTATTAGTCGGATTGTATGAGTCAGCATGTAGTGTCTTAGCTGTTGGGTAGCGAATACCACCGCTAAGAAAGATTTCTCTATGAAAGTTTAGTTCACTTCATATCCATTTAATGTTCTACTAATATAGTAAATAACATGCTCTTTTCCTTCATAATCCTCTTGCGCTAATAGTGCCCCCAAAGAGATATCAATCGTTGCAATATACAATATCAAAGGTCTTCCTTCTGTTGGTGGTAAGAGAATGGGTGGTGACATTAGATATTGTTTTATTTGATTGAATGTTGTTTCACACCTATTATCCCACTTGAAAATCACATTTTTATGCAATAGATGATTGAAAGGATGACTTTTGTCTGCCAGTTGTGAGATAAATCTCCTGATTGATTGGAGCCTTCCTTGTAGTGATCTGAGTTGACTGATATTATTAGGAGGCGGCATCTCCATTATAGCTCATACTTTTTTTGGATCCACTTCAATGCCCTTTTCCGAGACAATGTATCCCAACAATTTTGCTGATGTGACCCCAAAGACACACTTCTTGGGGTTTAACTTGACATTGATTTTTTTTGGCCATGTGAAGATTTTGTCTAGGATATGTAGATGTCCTTCCCTAGTACAAGATTTTACCAAGATGTCATCCACAGAGTCCTCCATGAAAGTGTGCATCATATCATGAAATATCATTGTCATTTCTCTTTGATATGTTGCTCCTACGTTTTTCAGACCAAATGGCATGATGTTCCAGTAGAAGGTTCCCCATGGATATGTAAAATCCATCTTTTCCTGATCTTCTGGAGCTATTTTTATTTGATTGTACCCAGAGAAACCATCCATGATTGACAACATGGCATGCCCTGCCGTCAAGTCCACAATGATGACGATATTTGATAGTGGAAAATCATCCTTCAGACATGCTTTATTCAGGTCCCTGAAATCTGTACATATTATGATGCTGTTATCTAGATTTGAAATAGGAAAATGTTTGATATCCACTCGGCATAGTCTATAGACCTTATGAATCCGACATCCAACAATTTCTTTAGCTCTGTCTTTACCATCAATGCAATGTGAGGATGCATTTTTCTTAATTTTTGCTTGACAGGCTTGATTCCTGCGGGCAAAGACAAATGATGCATGAGAAGATTTGGATGTAAGCCTGGCATATCAGAATATGACCAAGAAAATTTGATGCTTCTTTCCTTAAATAAATTGATGAAGTCTGGTCTTTCTTGATCTATCATGGATTCTGCTAGATGTAGGATTCTTGCCTTTTCTTCCGTGCCAATGTTCACAGACTGTGTTGGTTCTACTAGATTTGATGATCACTCATGATAATGTTTTGAAAGGGTGTCAAATCTCCCATATTTCAGTGCCTCAGAAAGGTTTTCACTATTAGATGTGTTCTTTATTTTTTTCGTTTTCAGATCTAATGCTGCCATAGAATGGTTTTCACCATTAGATCTATTTTCCCTATTTTCATTTTTGTAACTAGAAGATTTGACACCCTCCTGTTGAGTCCTATTGTTATGAGTATTATAGATAGAACTTGTACTAGGTTCATCAGGACATAGGAAATTAACGATGGCATCATCATTTGCAAATTGTGGTATAGTCAAAGGTTCGATTGGTTCCCAGTCAATAAGCTCCAGATTGATTAATGGCATGAAGTCATCGGATTGACTCAGGTCGGTGGAAGTGAGGTTTAGGACAGCGATATCATCATAGTTATTATTAGGGATATCAAGATCAATGATGGCACCCTCTTCAAGATCGTCTAAATCAATCAAATTTTGTTCATCCCCACTAGAGTCATCAATATTTAGTGAGCCTGCTACGAATGGTCTAGACCTAGAGCCTTGTACCTCCTCACGCATGGGTGCATATTGTTGGATTACATCAACTTGAATATCAATGAATGATATATCAGAACCCACATCCCACTCATATTCGTTTGAATCCGTTTCTGAGCTATCTCTAAGCTGAAGGATCCTTTCAACAACTTTATTTGTCATCTCCTTTTTTTGCTCTTCAGAATATCCTAGCCCTGGTTTCTACTTTGAATGGAGAGTGAGGAGTTGAATAGGCTCTATGATTCCATCCTTCCTTAATCCAATAGGTCCTTGTCCCTCATAACCCATTTTTTCCAGGATAGCTTTCCCTTTTCCATACTTGTTAGTGTTGATATTAACATTTTTGATACTAATATCTGATGTTGATGGTTCTTCATCCTTGTATAACAATTCTAGGATTGCTTTGTTGTCTGATTCTTCCTCTATGGTACCAGCTTTTATGAACCATTCTTCAAGAACTATGACATGTAATGACGTTTGAGGTTTGATCATAGATGGTTGACCATATGTCTTAGGAGATGGAATGAACTATGAACGGTTAAGCGATTGCTCCATAGAATACTGCCCCATCCCCTAGTCTGCTAGCTGAACCTGCTCTTGAAAGTTGTGTGATAGAGAAGTTTTTGGATCCAGATTGTTTGTTGATTGAGTTTCAACATGAATTTTTTCTTTTGTTTTATCCTTCTTTTCCACCCACTTGGTGGTGATACTTGGATGTTTTTCCTCAGTGGATGATTTTAAACTAGAAGCTTCATTGTTGTGAGGCACAAAGGTATCTTGAGAGTTTCTCAATGTGACAATGTTGTGGATGATTATAATCAACAGCTATTGTCACCTCTTGTCCATTTATTGGAAACTTCGAGCATTGATGATATGTTGAAGGCATGACCTACATTTCATGGATCCATGGTCGTCCTAAGAGTATGTTGTATGTTAACTCTCTTTCCAATACTTGACATGCTATATGTTTCATCATGGGTCCCACTTGAATGGGTAACACAATTAAGCCCTTAGATGATATTTCTTCCTCATCATAGACTTTTATAGTCATTTTTCTCTAAGCATCAATAGCGTCATTAGAATACCCTAGTGCACGAATTAAATTGAGAGTGCAAATGTTCAGACCAACTCCCCCATGTATTAAAACTCTCTTGACGCGATGATTATGGATTAGGAATTCAATATGAAGTGCAGTATTATGGGGATGGTTTAGAGAGACATCATCCTATTCAGAGAATGACAGACAATGCAGGGTAGTCAAATGTCCCACCATAGCTTGGAATTGACAAACATCTAGATTCTTTGGTACCGTGGTGGAAACTAATGCTTGTTCTAGAACTTCCTTATGAGATGGTGATATTTTAAGGAGTTCTAGTATCAATATTTGTGCAGGAATGTTTTGTAGTTGATCGACAATACTATAATGAGATGGAGGTGGAACCGCACATTGAGATCCAACTCCCTTGAACAACACCTTGGATTGCCCCCTAGTCATCACATTTTCCGGTTGATGTTCTTGATTTTCTCTAATTTTTAAGACATTGATTTGATTTTCAGAGTTTTGTATGCTTGGGAGGAAATCCAGAGGGGTAATGTTGTTGGTTTAGTTTTCATCAATGTTATGACCAATTGTATGATCATTTTTTACTTCAGATAGACAAAGGATTGTTGTGTCATAAAAATAATTGACATTCTTACCTTTGTTGTTTGAAGAGGATGATGCTCCTTTGTCATAGTTTGGAAAAGGATCCTTCAAAGCGGAATGATCATTATTATTTTGAGGTCCCTCCACATATAATTTGTTGTTTTCAATCAAATCTTATACCGCATGTTTCAAATCCATACAATCGTTGGTTTTTTGACCCTTGTTATTATGAAAGTTGCAATTATCCGCGTCATTCCACCATGATGGTTTGACCTTTGGATCCCAGAATCTGGCTTCCCGTGTAGTGAGAAGGCCACGGGTGACTAATTATTTCATTGATGATTCCATTGTTTGGCCCAAAGGTGTGAACCTACGCCGATTAGATGGTTTTTGATATGATTGTGTTTTTGCGATCTCGTTGCTTTGCATGATATTCGACTTGAAATTTTGATCATTGTTTTGGTTCTTTGATGTAGATGCAGTCAAGTTGAAAATCGGTTTGACATTTTGGGAATCATTTGTTGTCTCATTGGTAGTTGTGTTTCGATTCTTTTGCCAAAATTTTGGCTTATCACTGCTTGAGTATTGGTTGGAGGAGTTACTTGTGCTATTTGTTTTATTGTTGAAATGCTTGATAACCCTCTTTTGACTAACGCCTCTTCAATTTTAAGACCGTTTTCTATTACTTTTTCAAATGTGGGAGGACATTGCAGTTCCAGTCTATAACTCATTTCTTCCATTAAGTTGTCAATGAACAACTCCATCTTTTCTTCCTCCGGAATGGATCGAGGATATCTAGTGAACAAGTGTCACCATCTTTGGAGAAAATACAGGAACGTTTCCCCGTTGTTTTGTTTTAGGTTGTAAAGATCCTTTATGGTAACATCATGTTGGATGTTAAAGGAGTATTGGGAGATAAATCTGTTGACAAGTTCCTCAAAAGGTCTGATACCTGGTTTTAATTTTGAAAACCACTCCATGCATGATCCTCCCAAAATCCTTGGGAATAGTCTCATTAAGTAAGTTTCCTCTTGGGAAAACTCAAGGCTCATTGTTTTGAATTCCCGGATATGATCTATTGGATCCATTCTTCCATTATACTTATCGTATTTTGGGATCTCATAGTGTCTAGGAAAAGGTATCAAGCCGACCGTTGCGTCGAAAGGATAAGGACAAATGGCCTGTATTGCATATATTTTGGTTGTCCCTTTTGTCATATCCTGTATCTGTTGATGTAACATTTGCATATATGATGTTAAATTAGAAACTCGATCTATTGTTTGTATGGGTTGCAGTATCTTAGTCTCATTTGTTCCAGGTGCTTCCTTCAAATGATTTACATCGAAGTCCTTTGGAAGTTTAGCCCCTGATTCAGCTAACATCAAAAGATATTTTTCCATGTATTGTTCCAAAATATTTTCCATAAACTTATGGAACTTGGGATCTTGTTGAACTATTTGAATATCCTCTGGAGTTATTTCGTTCTTATCGTTTTGGTTCAGATTGTTCCAAGGATTTTCTTCTGCCATTGCTTGTGATGTTTTAAGTTCTTGTTCTAAGAGTCACTGTTTTTGGGACCTAGTGAAGATTGGCATACAAAATTTTTCCCTTTCTTTCGAAATGTTGATCTTCTATGCTGGATAGTGTCAATTGAACTTTTAACAAAGTCGAATAAGATGACTGATCTTATTGATGAGACAATGCTAAAAATTTGATTACTATACTTGGTTTCATGATAAAGGATGATAGTATCCTGATAATGAAACTTTAGTGTAGTAATTGATTGTGTATTTGATTTTGACACTTGTGATTTGCAAGATATTTTTTCAGTTGGTAAGGTTGGAATTTTGTATAAACCTTTCTGATTTCATTTTTTCAGACAGTGATTCTAATGAAAAAAATTTATGTTCTAGTAAAAACTATGAATAAATGACAGACAGACTGAATGGTAGGATTTTCGAACTCTCTATTTTGAAAGCGCTAAAACAAAGGACAAAGGTGCTATTTCATAGAAGCGCTAGAACAGAGTCCCGAAGCGCTAAAACAATCGACAAAAGTGCTATCTTGAAAAAAGCGCTAAAACAATTCCTGAAGGCATTGGAAAAACTGATGAAAGCGCTATCTTGATAGAAGTGCCAAAATGGTGCCCAAAAGCGCTATAAAATATGATGAAAGCATTGTTTTCACATAAGCGCTAAAATAAAGACTGTAAGCGCTAAAACAATGCCTGAAAATGTTGTTTTATGAAAGCGCTAAAATAGTGACCTGAAGCACTGAAACATATTTTTCAGAACGCTAAAACTAGGACTTTTAAGACTCTTTATTGTAAAATTTGATTTGGCCTTGTGGCATACTATATCAAGGGTTACGGAAAATAAGAATGACGAATCTGTTGACTACGGTTGTGGTATTGTGTGAGAGCTCTCCTCTGGAAGAAAGCTCATGAATAGAGTGGTTCTACTACGTAATCTCAAGTATGACCCCTAGAAAAATCATGATATATGTGGATGAAAGTTCTATGTTGTAAAAAAATCTTGCGATTTTGATATAGAAAACAATTTTTCCTTAGGCTATCTCGATAATCGTAAGGTTTCTTGGGTTTTGTGATTTTGATTTTTCTCTTGAAAAACGTGGTGGACTTCCACTTTCAAAGGATGGATTTTCCTTGATTTGACTTGATATTTTTAGGATGATCTTTAATATGATTTTAATGAATTTGTGAAAACATGACAAGCAATTGTGAATAAATGTTTTAAATTGAATAGATCGTGTATGTTCAAAAACCAAGAATAGTTTTTATTGATTTTGATGAGTTTCTTTGACAATTGTACACAAATTAGACAGACTCACAATTAAGGAAAAGTAGGTCATCATTACACTCACAGCCCACATCTTGAATTGTGTTGATGCACACAATCGTGTCACCCCATAGAGGGCGCCCATGTTTTTGTCATTTCCAGGCGCGTACTCAGAGTTGGATTTCTCGTCCTCTGAGCAAATGATCCTTGGAAATTATATGGTGAGTGTCTTGGGGGCAGATTCTCCCCCGCCTTGCACCGTGAGTATGACAATGTATGGATATTGAATCAACGAGATACTACTCTATGGTTTGTAGATAGGGCTTCCGTGCGGTACGAAAATTGATAAACTCCCCCAGGAGACCTCTCAATCTTTAGAACAAAGATTTTGGGGATGGTTATCTTGCTCACTACAGTCAAGTTGGAATTTCATCAACAACTTACATTTTTATTATAGTGGGTTGGAATCCTTGGCTTTAGGCGTTCCCACTTAGGTCGTTCCCGTAGGGTAAGTACTTTTTCCCACTACGGCAGACCTTGTAAAGGATTTAATAAAGTGTAAATAGCATGAAGTAAAAATGACTCTGGCACTTTGATCACCCAGTTAAGGGGAGCACATAAGCCTAATCACCACAAACACAACATATAAGTTGTTTTGTTTTAAGCCTAAAAAGAAATTTTCTAATCTATGTGAAGATGTTGCTTCACAGAAATCATGATGTTCTTTTTAAAGTATACTGCAAAAATGTGATGACTATACTAGGATTGATAGATTTGCTTTAAGAAAAATAGAAAGTGACTATCTTAGGATTGATATATTTTAGAAAACCAAAAATGACTATCCTAGGATTGATAAATTTTAGAAAACTTGAAGTGGCTATCCTAGGATTGATAAATTTTAATCTAACTGTGAAAAAAAAAAAATCTAGCCGCGGTTGCGTCGGATCCAGACTGATTTTACAAAAGCGCTATAACTTTTACCTGATGCGCTAAAAAATAACATCGAAGAGCTGAAATTTTCCATGGAAGCGCTAAATCAACTTTTCTGGAAATGGTTCATCGAAGTGCCAGAATAGGTCATGGAAGTGCCAGAGTTGAAAATGTTGAATGTTTTAACGAATGTGATATAGTATCATGGAAGTGCCAAAACAGATCACAAAAGTGTTGTAGTTTTCCACTGATGCATTATAGTATTTGACGAAAGCGCTGAAGTAAAACACGTCGAAAACCTGTGACACTTTTAAGAAAATTTTGATAAAATTGGGGTTGGTGGGTGCCAAACTGTAAGTGTGAATAAAGTGAAAAGCAGATAAGAATCTTCTTAATACGACATTATATCAAAGACAAAGCTAATTGAACTAAATCAAAGTAATAATCTATTAAAAGCGTCATATTGCTCTCTATCTACAAAGATTTATTAAATCGTTATTGCTCTCAGATTATGTAAGCAAATGTGACTGTTAAAATGACTATCTAAAGAACGAGAAAGATGCTAATGCAATGCTATGGAGCTAAATGATAATACTAGATGATAAAAGAATCTAAATTAGCATAAATTGACATGAAACAGAAAAATGCAGCTACAAGAGGCAGCCATGATTGTGAAAGCTTGATTGGTAGATGTTGGATGCTTTGATGCTTTGATACTTTGATTCCTGCAGAGTAAGAGTGCAAAAAATAAATTACCTGGATCCTTTCTTGGTTGAATGAGGTTGTATTTATAGATTTCCTTGCTGTAGAAATGCACAGGGAAGGTATTGAGAGGCTTGGATTCAATCTGGAGGATTGAATGGTGAGAGATGGAGATTGTCTCTACCCATGAAAACACTAGGCAAGAGAAGAGGAAAGATTGATGGAGGAGGATTGAGAGAAGAATTTGGAATTTGTCTCCAAAACTTCTCGTGAAGTTTCAAAGCATTAATTTTGACATAATTTAGACACAAATTAGACATAGGATATCTAATTCATTTTTGAAGAAATATAGATGGAATATTCCTTACGCTCTAATTCAAATATTTTGTATTTATTTAAATTAGGAAAGGGAGATAAATAATTTAATAAAACAAACTATAGGATTTGTTTATTAAATTAAACATAAGAAATATGGCAATTAATCAATAAAGCATTTGTTCTTTATTTAATTAATTTAAGATCGACGTGATAGAATAAAATAAGGATTTGATAATTAAATCAGACAAAGTATTTAATTTTGTTTATTTAATTAAGATGAGATTGGAAGAAATTTAGAAGAATGTGAACGTGAACTATATAAATAAATATTTCTATTTATCTAAATAGTAGAGGAATTTAGGATAATTAATCAAATAATTTTTATTTAATTAATTGGATTCTTGAGCCCATTTTTAGGTGTATACACTTGTATATTCTATGAAAGATTCCTCATTTTCTATGAAACAGTGTATATATTCTTGTACTTGTAAATATTCTTTTAAATACTGTTATGTCTATTAAAGAAAATAGAGTTTGAATAACAAAATGCTTCACCCTTTTTTCTAAGTGAGTATGTGCATTATTGTTTAAGGAAACATCTTACAGTGTTTACATTTTTAGTTTACTAGTTTCAAATCTTCATTTCATATGTATATAAAATTGTATGTGCTCTTTATCTCTAATGACATAAAACAATAATGTCATCAGAATAAGGGTTTTCAATTTTAGCACCATCATTGTCCACACTTTTCATATCCTGTTCACTTTTAAGTACAATCATCAAAATTTTATTTTTATTTCTTGTCCTAGTTAATCTTGATTCCTTTCAGCACAACATAGTAGGTTGCATGTTAAATTTCAAACATTTTCTTTGCATTTTTTTGTATATATTATTTTCTCAGTGAATTAAATTATGTAAGAACAATTTCACTTCTAAAATATACAGTAAAAATAAATGAAAGCACATGTTTTCTTTGTCAAGGTAAATGTATGGTGAATACCCTATGTCTTTTAGATAAGTGTGCAAGCGAAATAAGACATAACTAATTGAATCTGATTTTCTACTGTACAATTATTTTTTTATGTGCTTTTTACTTTGGGCATGTGGATTACCCTTAGAAAGAGACTACTTATCTTTTCTTAAATGAAGCCTTTACATTTCCTATCGACGAAAGGAATTTACTTCTCGACAAAAGGTTCGTGAACTTCATACAAATTAAGATTGGTGTAAAAGGCCATCCCCACAAATGTTGTTTGGTCTAGAATTATAATGGAAAATAAAAAAGCTTGCTAGGAGAATAAATCGGGTTTTCAATTTTCCAAGTACAACATAATATTACTAAAGCATTTCAAAGTTTAGGCCATAAGAGTCATCCTTTTTTAAACATGGATTGAAAATAATTCTAAAAATTTAGAAGTCTTGGTCATTAACATTATTATCTGCTACAATGTCATCCAATGTATCATTTTCAATGTTCATATGTTCTTTCAAGTATTTAATATTATCATCATCCTCATCTTGACTTGGATCATCTCCATCATCATTGAAATTTGACTGTAGACCATCTATATTGCTACTAGATGTATTTGGATCATCATTTTCTATACCATCCATATTGTTGTCTTCCATAACATCATCTAACTCTGGATTTTTGTCTTCTTGTGCCTAAACATAACCATATTCAACATCATCATGGATGTCAATTTATTCGATGTTATCTAATCCCTCTCTCTCATTTTTTGGCCATCATTGTTTTGCTCAATATCCACTAATGCATCGCCAAATCCATACCTTAATCTTGGATCATAATGTATGACAAATATCCATTTCAGGTCCAAATTATCTTCATAGAAAAATACTTGCACATGAATGACATACATATAGTAGTTGTATGTTATAACAATTTTATTGATTAATAAAAACATGTATATATTCGCAATAAGCTATGAATTAATAGATTAATGATCACTACCACTTCTTGTTTGAGTTAAAGAAATACCTGCTCACAATGAATTGGTAGAACATAAGGCTCCTTATCCTCTGGTAGGAATGATGAGGAATATATAGAAAACAATCCACTATGGGTATCATGTCTTTGTGTCCTCTTAAATGCTGCATACCATCTACACTTAAAAATACAACATTTAAAGAACGATAATCCAACTCAATAATTTCTTGTATTTTCCCAACATATTGTAGATTCCCTTCAATTATATTCTTATCTTTTGAGCTTGATCGAATGGATTGCTTGAGTTCAACCATGATGCCACAATCGCAGGATCGTCTCTTTACGTCTACATTTCTTAATGATAATGTCGACCATATGCCCACATTGCTGGATATTTCCTCGACTGTGAAAGACCTCTTATTTTAGTGAAAAAAAATATAATGACGAATATTAAAATAGTGAATACTGTCAAAATTGTAAGGAAACAACATTTTATAAAATTCCAACTATACCTTTCTTTCACATCCTCTAGACATGTTGATTTCATCTTCTGTTATGTTTGAATCTATACCTACATCTTCTATTTGATTTGAATTTGTTCAGTAACCCATTCTAGTGTGCAATATTTGTCCCATTCCCCAAACAAATGAGTGGGAAGTGGAGTATTCCTTGGTTTCAATCTCTTAAGTTGTATCCTTGCTTCTAAAACTTCTCTCTTTTTATCATACAAATCAATCCATTTGTTCATAAAGTCCATGTGGTACATAATGAGCTTGTCGAGTATATAACTTTCATCAGCAACTATTACATGTCAACATGTTTATTTCAAACTCCAAATGTCATGCTATTAATTTGACAAATAAATTATATAGTAAATTCATGATTGCAAGGAAAAAACCACACTGATCATGAATTTACTTACTTATTTCTACTTCAACACCATTAGACTGTGGTTTTTCTCCATCAATAATATCTGATGCTCGTTCTTCATCCTAGACATATGGACCATCTTCAAAATCCTTACGAAGGAATTCAGACAGGAAGACAAATGCTTCATTCAATACATACCCTTCAGTCATGCAACCCTCTGGATGTGCCTTTTGTTGGACATATCTTTTAAGAGTTTTCATATACCTCTCAAAAACAAACATCCACCTCATTGATACGAAACCCGCCAATTCAATTTCATCAACTAGGTGTATAAGTAAATGGACTTGTAGGTCCATGAAACTTGTAGGGAGCTCCTTCTCAAATACACATACAATTTCTATAATTTCCTTCTTCCACTTTGGCACTTCAGATTCATGGATCTCCTTGGAGGTCACCCACCTAATATAAGAATAGTAAATTAGTATGAACCTTTAGTCATAAATTAAAATGCAATATAGTATCTCTATGTCTCTCACACATGAACATTTCATATAACCACATACCTTTTAAATGCTGACAATCGAATTATGGAATTCCTTAAGTCAACTGTAAGACAAGAATCCCCCCTAATTACCAATGACATGATATCCTATCAAACACATTTATGAAAATTTCATTAGTAATTTTTTCTCACACAACAAAATATCAAAATAAATTTAGTGCTTAATCAATGTTACCAGTAAATGTTAAATGTTGATATATGATACCTTCATTAAATTATGAAAATCATGTGTTTTAAATCCTATGATATGTCCATCAACTGTAAAAGGTTTAGCCAATGATGACCCATAGACAGTAGGTGTCCTTATTGAATGGATAACTTTTTTTAGTTGGTCTAGCTCTTTTTTTTTCAAAATCCATGGAGCTTCTGCATATGTTTCATTTTCCCTATTTGGCCACAAATTTTTTCTATGAAATTTGGTATGCAAAAGAGCAATATCTCTCCTCGAAGACAAGGTGTCCTTCTTTTGCTTGATATATGTCGAAATATAGAATTTGGGACATTTTTGAAGATATGCATAGGATCTAATATGGATCCTTCTAGTAAGGGATCTCATAAAATATGAATTTCATTTTCATTCCTTCTCGCATATTAACTACAAATTTTTCTAGTTCTTCAATTGAATCGCCCCAATAAAAAAAATCCTCCCAAGTTTTCAATTTGGCATCTTCATACTTCTTAAGCCAATCACCTGGACCCATAATCATGGGAGGGCCTCTATTTTCAACTTTTCCATCAAATTGATTCTTCGGGCGATTTCTAAACCTATGATCTAGTGGTAGAAAAACCTTGTTGTTTGTGTAAATAAATTTATGTAGATCTTTAGAATACCAACCTTGAAATTGTTTTGCACATCTTCGACATGCAAATATCCCCTTTTTTTGAAGCTCTGCAATTCAATAAGTAATGTTAATAACATAAAAAAAAAAATAGTATAAAACTAAGTATGAAAGTTGGGATGAAAATAAATTATGAGTGTAAATATGTATATTTTATCTTACCAGAATAAACACCAAGTCATGGGAAATCATGAATAGTCCAACATAGCACACCATACAACATGAAGGACCTATTTGATGGAGGATGTGATATGTCATACATTCTTATGCCTTTCCATAGTAGTTGCATCTCATCAATAAAAGGCGCAAGATAAACATCCATGTTTTTAACTTGATATTTTCCTAGAACAATGAGAGTCAGCACAATGTGCTCCTTTCTAACACTCATCCATGGGGGAACATTATATACTATCAATACGACTGGCCAAACACTATAATTTGAGCTTAGGAAAGAGAATGGGCACACTCCATCAATTGCAAGACCAAACCTGATACTACAGAGTTCATCTTTGAATTTTCTTGGCCATTTTTCCTCTATGTGTTTTATTTCTTTGGAGTCAGCTAGAATTCGCATGAATCCATCTTTACTCTTGTTCTTTGCATGCCAGTCCATCAATTGTGCTAGTGAATTGCAACAAAATATTCGTTGAAGTCTCAAAATATTGGAATGTGACGTAAAACCTTCTTTGGAACTATAGGACCTTGTACATTTGTACGATATCTCTTATTTTTGCATATAGGGCATTCTACCTTGTTTTGATATTCACCTCTATATAAAATGAAATCATTTTTACATGAATGAATTTTCTTATATTTAATCCCCAACTCAACCAACAATAGATTGTTCCTCTCTGCAGGTTGATAGAATCAAATTCTCTTCAACGAATATTTTAGTTTTTAGTGCCCTGTAAGATTTACAGAGATTAAATCAATTGAATGTTTGACTTATGATGAACATGTTTGATATGCCAATCTATACTAGGACTGTTTATATGCAATATATGGTTTTAAAATCACCTTAAGAAATATAAATGAACTTGATGAATGTTTACAAATTATGTACACCAATTGACAATGCAAAGTAAGAAATATATTTCAACTCACTTCAGTAGGGTAGTGAATCCTTTGTTTGACCAATGAAATAGTGATTTGATTTCTAATAATATTAATGTGCATGCCAGTTTTGAGGTTTTACTTGCACCCGATTTGAACACAGGTGTCTTCGCTGCTTACTTGATGGAGTCTTTGATGTTTTAGTCATCAATAATATGTTGGTGGTAATTACCCCTGATATCATCATTACTATCAACCTATCATCATTATTGTCATCATTCTTTCCATCCCCAAAGAAACCTGTAAGCATTTCATTCAATCCTTATTCATGCACTACATTTTCATTATCATGATCATCATCATTAAGGCTAGGTGGCATGCCATCAGTGTATGTGACTCTCATCAGCTCTTCAAATTTCTCAGGTGGTAGTGTTCTCTTCAATCTTGCTCTTTTTGCCCTAGTATGGTTTAAAGGATGGTTTGGATCATCTCGTCCAAATATTAATAACCTAGCTGGATCTTGGGTATTAGTATGTGTTTCATAAAAATATTCTACCTATCAACAAACAAAATCATTATTTAATATTTTACAACAATTGGATAAATCATAAATGTATCAATTTCAAAGAAATATAATCAAATATGGCCTAAAAAATAAAAATAAAAATTGTATGAACATATATACATCAATTGAATAATGAAATATTATTTTATAGACTACCTGTTTTATACAATAATTTAAATAAAACACAATTTTAAAAACATCATTTATAAAACATCAGTCCACACTCATTTATTATTATTTGGTTTTAATCGAATGTAGGAGGCATACTACCAATTGGAAGTTCATAATATATGTAATGTCTTTGTACAATCACTTGTTTGAGTTGTTTCTTTCCATGACATACAAAACATCCACAAACAACAATTTTCTCAAAGTATTCATCCCATGTACTATAGTCTTGACCTACCTCTTCTTCAGTGCAAACATTTGTTGTGTTTGTAGTATCCATTGTCATATCCTCTTCCACCCACTATCGGCTATGTGATTTAAAAGTTTTAGGTCCACATCCACGTACATATATTCTTCTTTTTCTAGTTGAATGCTCAGGCTCTGCATTTGCTCCAATCTCCATCTAAAATAATTTACAACTTGCACTAATTTATGTCAAGATTGGATAATACATTATAAGTTTCAATAATACTATGAGAAAAGATGGATGTATCACAAAATGCCATCAGATCATATTTTCCTAAGTTAAGTCAAAATTTAAGTACCTGATGTCGCGTTTCATCTATTTTGTCCTCACTTGATATGCCACGATTGTAATACCCCTCTGTTTTGCTTTATGTTATGTTTGGGATGCAGCTACTGTTATACTGGACACACCTGGTTATTTGTGTTTTGATTGCTACTATTGAGTGACATTGATTATTGTGAGATGTGGATTATCTGACTATTGTTTCACATGCATTATGGATTATAGTTGTTAGTAGAGTTAGCTTGAGATGCTGTATTACGTGATTTATGATTATGATGTAATGTTAGTCTCGGATGAGTGTATTGGTGAAGAGGACGGTTCGCATCACTCGCTTGCGAGCACCCTGCAAATCCGTGATTCCTTCTTCACGGTGTGTATTATATACTGGATATACTATATTATGTTGTTTACTTGGTTGCAGGTTGAAGGTACATGACATCGACTCCACCTGGTTTCACAAGTTTGAGCGTGTCGATCCAACGGTTAAGTTGAAAGGGAGATAGTAACTAGGTAACATGTGTCAGGTCTACGCCCTAGCCTTAGTGTGTTGTCAGTCCTGATTGTTGATTCATGTTTTACCTTATTAGTGTTATTTGATTATGTTGGATGCTTTATTATTTAATCAATATTTTTAGAATTATTGCATTGTTGAAAATAGAGTTTATTTTAATATTAAGTGAAATCTATGCTTAGATAAGTATATATGTTGATTATGAAATTGTATTAATTAAATTTTAATATATTTAATTACTTAAATTAATCTTGGAAAAGGTTGAATTTAATTATTAAATAATTAAAATTAATTAATTGAGTTATTGCATTAAATTTAATTAAATTAAATTAAAAGAATTGAAAGAATAATGAAATTGCATTTGAAAATCAATTTGGGGTTTTTGAAAATGGGAAAAGGAAATAAATATCTATTTTCACTTTGCATGCAAAAGGAAATTAGGGTTAGATTAGATATTTTAGTTTTAATATGAATGCATATTTCAATTTTGGGGAGAGAGTTTTTGTTTAAAGGTTTTTATTTTGAGAAGAATTTTTGAGGAATTTTTGCAAAACTAGCACAAAGAAGGTTTTGGAGCAATTTTGGATTGTAGAGTTGATTGAAGAATAATTTGTTTGCAATTATCAAGTTCTTGGATTGGATTCGTGCACGTTTGAAGAAATTGCAAGAATTCTTGGGAGAAAGCTTGTATTAGATTTTCATCTTCATCTGTAGCTTTGGATTCTAGGTTTTGTCTTGTTTGATTCATCTCATGTTATTTTGGTTGCAAATTTGTTGTTATTATCATTTGTGAAATTGAAAATTGTTTGTTGAATCTGGATTTAATCCAGTGAACTTTGGGGAAGAATATTTAAATTTACTGTAGCTTTAAATTCCATAAATGGGGGAAATTGAAGAAACATGGGTTAAATTAAACCTCAATTTGTGTGTTCAACACTTAGGTTTTGGAATGAAGTTTTACCCTTTTTAATTGTTCAGGTCTGTTCTTCAAAAGAAAATCAACCTTGTAGAAAACCTTCTGTATGAGAACATGATTGTTTAAAATTCTAAAAAATTTAGTTAATTTCTTTATTGTTGTTTTAAAAAAAAAAAATACTTTTCTCAATTTTACCAGTCATGGAAATTTTGGTAAATATATATATATATATATATAAACTTATATATATTATATGAATTTGCATTTAATATATATAAGATATATATAATAAATTTATATATTAAACCCTTTATTTAAACGCCTGTCGAAATTTCCATTTTCGAAATCTACACTGTGTTTAATGGCAGAAGGTACAGATGGGTTCCTGAGTTTTATTATATATATAAAAATAATAATAAAAAAAATTAAAATTAATAAATTTGAGTGGTTGGTGGGGAGGTCAAACCCCCACCGCCATGGTTTCCGAGGGTAGGATGCACCTGCCATGGGCAGTGCGTCCACCTCTTGGGGGACGCACTCCCCATGGGAGGTGCAACCTCCCCCATGTACACCCGCCCCTGTAGATAGTACAGGCGGCGGCAGTACTGTTTCTTTGCATGGGTGTGACAGGGGTACCGGCGGTACAACCATCAGACCCCTTTATTGTTATTTTCAATTATTATTTTTTTTTTATATTTTTTTTTAATTGTTATTTATTTTTTATTTTTGGTTTTCGTGTATGTGATTCCAGTGGTTAAAATTTGCAGTTATATGGATGAAATTTTTTATTTTTATGTTTAATTTTATTAATTATTATATATGTTAATATTATATAGTAATATATAATATTTAATAAATAATTATAATTTAATAGGGGAAAATAGATTCTTAAGTTTAGAAATTTTCTTTTCTAGAATTAATTAATTTTTTTTCCAGATTGATAAATTTATTGTAAAACAGAGGGTTATGGTTTTTAGATAATCTTAGCATATTGTAAATTTAGTGGGATTATATTATTAGAAGGAAGTTATTTAAATAGTTAAAGGATGCTTCATAATAGATTCATTAGGACATTTGTATTTATATTTAATGTTCAAATTTGAATTATTAGTGCATACATGTAATTGGGCAATAAATTAAACTGAAGTGCTTATGAGGATGTTTAGATAAGGTTTATAAGTTATTTATTTAAAGAAGAAATATAATTGATTTAATGTCATGTTGATATCTCTTTTTAATTTCAATATCTGCGAGACACGTTAGATAAGAATATGGATTTAATATATCCAAATATAGTGGAATTGATTGCTAGTTCACCTCTGATATTAAATTCTCTTTTTGTTAATTGTTTGAGAAAGGGTGAATTGTGTAATTATTGTAAAGTCTTCTAGTGTATGTGGGTCATTTCCATGTTAATTAATATTCGTCTTTTCCTTGGGTAGTGTTGTATGAGTTTGTTTTCCTCCTAGTGTTGGAGTGGGATTCTTATTGTCGTTTCCTAGATTAGGAGAGATAGAGTTATTCAGTTCTATAACACTTGAGTCACCCTTGGAGTCTAGATTTGAGTAGTGAGTTATCCATTAGAGGAGTGGCTTTTGTTAGGGGTCGGAGCCCAAAGAGGTAAACCGAGTAACCTTCGAAAGTGTTTTTAAGAAGTGATAATTAAAGCAAAGTATTTAGACTACTAGGATGCATTCACATTAACCAAGATAAAATTAACCTCACTCGCAGACACAAGGGCTTGTATAGACTTGGGGTGAGTGAGAAGGCCTGGAATGGCAAGATCAACTAGCTTGTCCATACGAGAGGTAGTTGATTCCGCTTGAGTGAGTATGAGGGCCGGGATTCGGTTGAGGTCACCAAGATTACTGGAACCTATGAAGGATGCCCAGAGGAGATCTCATGACGCACCTTGCGATGACACTCTATCTAGGATAACCTTGAGTATATGACATGTGTATGATTTTCTTTAGCACACTTGATTTTATTATGTCTGGAAGCAATGTAACCATGTTAGTGTTAGATTTATATTGAGCATATGTATGGTTGAGTCAGTTAGTTCTGTTAGTCAGCCTTTGGTTAGAGGTAGTAGATATCTTATCCATGTTGTATTTTTACTATCTCCTAGCATGGGGGGTGGGCCTTTGGGTATCACTAGGTAGGGTGGAATATGCACCAAAACCGTTGGGTCCCCCATTGTTCTCCAGTTCGTGGAAGCGAGATATCTAGTTGGACAGCTTACGGATATTGTCATTCTCTTCTTGTACTATTGTAATTCTTCTTGTATCAATTGTATTTACCCCTCTTGTTGTTATGAGGTGGATCTTGTAATTATTATACTTATGTATTTTTACTCATTCTGGGAATGAGGATTGTAATCTTGTAATGGAATTATGTGATGGTTAATCTATTCTTTCTTGTATTTACTTGTGTTGAATGTATGTCA
The DNA here is from genome assembly GCA_007115665.2 of Sequoiadendron giganteum. Lineage (NCBI taxonomy): Eukaryota > Viridiplantae > Streptophyta > Pinopsida > Cupressales > Cupressaceae > Sequoiadendron > Sequoiadendron giganteum. The sequence continues at coordinate 200,407,866 of CM021101.1, forward strand.
TTACTTGAGTTGTTTATTGCAATGTAATTTGGATGATGCATGTTAATGGGAATTAAGTAATCTCGGTTATGTAGCCTTGGGGGAGGTTGTCAATTTTAGGTGAACATGTATGTATAATGCACTTTAATAAAAAAAAATTAGTACACTTTTGTAGTGAATTGAAACTTCTTCTAGGGTTGCGTGGCGGGGTATTACACATGGTATCAAAGCCAAGGTTTAAACACTAGGTGCTCTGGGATTATGATGTACCCATTAAGCTTAGTTGTGTAGGTTTTTTTTTTAAGTGTACCTTGTCTAACACCCTTTTGTGTCTGTGTAGGAGTATGCCTCCTAGACACGGACGAGGGAGAGGACGTGGACGTGGCCGGGTAGGCGGTTGAGGGGAGAGTCAGCATGACTCGCCACCTCATGTGTCACGTATACAAGAGCAGGAGGAGCATCAGGCTTCACAGAATGATCCAGGAGGTGGTGGTAGACAATTAGATCCTATTAGGGTCGAAGCTGCACGCAAAGCCTTCAAGGAGGCTATGGCATTATTAGGACCGCGATAGGAGGTACCAGTAGGTAACCCTATGGTTGTGACAGTTACATCTCAGTCTAATATGTTAGTAGTGAATTGTATGAGGGACTTGATTCAATCACAACCACCTCGATTTGATGGAGTAGGTACCAGTCTTGAGGCCGAAACCTGGTTGATAGGACTTGACTGATGTTTTTCCATGCACCCATTTGATAGTAACACCAAAGCACGGTGCACTGTTATTCATCTTCGGGGATTTGCAGCCACTTGGTGGAAGCTAGAGGAGCAGAAGCTCCATATAGACATGAGTACAGTATCTTGGGAGATCTTTCTTGAGAGATTCAGAGCCCGCTTTCCTTTCGATCATTGGCATCAGCGTAGAGGTGATGAGTTCCATGCCATATGTCAGCTAGCCATGACAGTTGATCAATATGAGAGGAGATTCTATGAACTTAAACAGTTCACAGGTATAGGGGATGATGAGGGAATGCTAGTGCAACATTTCATCAGGGGCTTAAACGCCCGTATCATTGGAGGTGTTCGGGTCTTTGAACCTAAGTCTATGGAGATAGGTATGGAGAAGGCATGACTGGTGGAGGAGAACCTGACTATGGCACTGGGAGGTCATACAGGTGTTAGTATTGGTGGTGGTACAGGAGATGGGACTAGTGCTCGAGGGGGATAGACACAGGGAGTTGTGCCTCCTAAGACTTAGCAGGTATCAGTACAGGGCAGTCAACAGCAGTCTTTTCAGGGGAAATGAAAAAGTTTCCAACAGGGACAGGGTAATAGGAACTAGCGGCGCATGAAGCATTTCAGTGCTGAGCAACCGGCTTAGAGTGTCCAGTCCACTTTTGGAGGCAGTGTACAACAGTCTAGTGCACCAGCAGGAGTCAGAGGTTATGGTAGAGGCACAGGTTGCTTCTCTTGTGGTCAGCAGGGCCATATTGCTAGGATGTGTCCCAATAAGGGCACGTCAGGATTTACATAGAGACCAGCAGCGTCAGAGCCGATAGTGGGAGATGCTGGCAGAGGACAACGTGTGTTTGCAGTAGTTGATAACCACCAGGTAGAGCACCAGGGCACCGTAGTAGAGACCTATGGTATGTTACTGGGTAACCTTGTTACTATTCTTTTCGATTCAGGAGCATCGGATTCTTTCATTTCATCATCGATTGTGTCACGTTGCAGACTGGGTGCCGTAAGACAAGTCGATAGGTGGCAGGTAGAGTTAGCATCTAGTACGAAGGTTGCATCACATTTTGTAGTACCTGACTGTAGGTTGGAGATTGGACCACTTTCCACTACCTTAGATCTTCGAGTTATACCACTAGGATCCTACGATGTTGTTATAGGTATGGATTGGTTAGAGGCCCACCGAGCAGTTATTGATTGTCGATGTAAGTCAATTCGGTGCATTAATGCATCCGGTGGAGAGGTGAATATTATAGGAGTATAGAGACCGATATCTTTGAGGATCAACTCAGCTATGCAGTTGAGGAGATGTGTTCATTGTGGATGTTAGTTGTTTGCAGTTTCAGTTGAGGATTTGGGTTTAGGAGATGGAGAGGAGAAGGTATCTCTAGATAGTCATCCTGTTCTTCAGGAGTTCACTGATGTCTTTCCTGATGACATTCTAGGGATGCCACCAAGGAGAGATATAGATTTTAAGATTGATTTATTACCAGGATCAGAGCCTATTTCACGAGCACCTTACCGTATGACTACTTAGGAGCTGAAAGAGCTTCGCTTGTAGTTGGAGAGTTATTAGAGAAGGGATTTATCCATCCTAGTGTTTCACCTTGGGGAGCACCTGTCATCTTCGTGAAGAAGGATGGTTCACTTTGGTTGTGCATTGACTACCGACAGTTGAACAAGGTAACGATCAAGAATCGTTATCCACTTCCCAGGATAGATGACTTGTTTGACCAAGTCAAAGGTGCTACCATCTTTTCGAAGGTAGACCTTAAGTCGGGATACCATTAGCTCCATATTTTTGATGTAGATATACATAAGACAGCATTTCGAACATGGTATGGTCACTATGAGTTCACTGTGGTACCATTCGGGTTGACGAATGCGCCATCTGTGTTCATGAGTTTGATGAATGGAGTATTCCACACATACCTTGATAGGTTTGTTCTTGTGTTTCTTGATGATATATTGATATATTCTAGGATAGTAGAGGAACATGAGGAGCATTTGCAACAGGTTTTGCAGTGTTTGCGAGAAAACCAACTTTACGCCAACTTGTCAAAATGTGAGTTCTTTAAGTCTGAGACCAAGTATCTTGGTCATGTGATCTCAGGAGAGGGAATATCTATGGATCCTTCAAAGATTCAAGCTATTCTTGATTGGCTTGCGCCCACGAATGTGGCAGAGGTTTGTAGTTTTATGGGGCTTGCAAGTTATTACAGGAGGTTTGTGTAGAGTTTTTCCAGGGTAGGTCATCCTATCACTTCTCTTCAGAGGAAAGGGAAGAGGTTTGAATGGTTAGAGTAGTGTGAGTTAGCTTTTCAGGTTCTTAAGGATAAGCTGACTAGTGCACCGATTTTAGCGATACCTAGTCCCATAGGAGATTTTGTGGTATGTACAAATGCATCTTTGGAGGGCTTAGGTGTAGTCTTAATGTAGGAGGGACGAGTGATAGCTTATGAGTCACGTAAACTTAAAGATCATGAACTTAATTATCCCACACATGACCTTGAGTTAGTGGCAGTAGTCCATGCATTGACTAGATGGAGACACTTCTTACTTGCGCACAAGTTTGAGTTAAACAGTGATCATAGGAGTCTGCAGTATATTTTCACTCAGCCGAATCTTAACGCTAGACAGAGGCATTGGATGGAGTTCCTTTGTGAGTATGAATTCGAGGTGAAGTATATTCAGGGGAAAGAAAATGTTGTAGCTGATGCACTCAGCAGACGTAGGCATGAGATTTTCGAGATGACTCTTATGGTAGATTTACGGAGTCGGATTCTAGCTACTCTTCCAGCAGATAGTTGGTATCGGGATGTGAGAGCAGAGATTGAGGCAGGTAGACCTCTTGAGGGTAGATTTACTGGATATTCAATTGAGTCAGATGGGTTACTTAGGCATTCAGAGCGTATTTACGTTCCTTTAGTAGGTGACCTTCAATCTTTGGTTTTGACTGAGGCTCATCATGTGCCTTATTCAGCCCATTCGGGGGTGAAGAAGATGCACGCGGATCTACGCTAGTTGTATTTATGGCCAGGGATGAAGAGGGATATTGCAGATTTTGTAGCGCGGTGTTTGGAGTGTCAGCGAGTGAAGGCTGAACACCAACATCTAGTAGGGCTTCTTCAGCCACACCTTGTACTTGAGTGGAAATGGGATATTATCTCACTAGACTTCATTGTTGGTTTACCCAACTCCTCGCGATGACATGATGCCACTATGGTGACAGTCGATAGATTGACGAAGGTAGCACACTTCTCGCCTATGCATGCTTCCTATAATGCATCATCAGTTGCTAGAGTGTTCATGGAGGACATTGTGAGGTTGCACGGAATTCTGCATCGGATTATATCTGATAGGGATCCAGTGTTTACTTCAGCTTTGTGGACATCATTACAGCATGCTATGGGGACACAGTTGAACTTTAGTTCATCATATCACCCTGAGACAGATGGACAAATAGAGATGGTTAATCAAATCCTCAAAGATATGTTACGCATATATGTCATGGATCAGCAGATATTGTGGGAGGATTATCTTTATCTAGTGGAGTTTGCGTATAATAATAGCTACCAGAGTTCCATAGGCATGACACATTTTTAGGCCTTGTATGGATGTCCTTGTTGTACTCCTCTTAGTTGGGATCGATTGGAGGACAGAGTGTTGTTAGGACCTAAGATGTTACAGGATATGGAGCAGCAGGTGGATCGGATTAGAGAGCACTTGGTGGTAGCACATGATAGGCAGAAGAAGTATGCGGATGCGCATAGGGTGGATCATCAGTTTTCTGTTGGTGACAGAGTATTTTTGCGTGTGCGTCCGCGAAAGAGTCCTATCCGATATGGAAAGGGTTCTAAGTTGGCACCTCGCTTTGTCGGACCTTTCGAGATACTCGAAAAGATTGGTCCAGTTGCTTATCAACTCGCTTTTCCGCCCAGTCTTGCACGTATACATGACGTTTTCCATGTTTCAGTTCTTCGACCTTATCATCCAGATGTTACTCATGTCCTTGATTGGGATTCTTTACAGGTAGAGGACGGGCAGCTAGCTTTGGAGCTCGTGGCTATAATGGAGCACAAAACGCTCGCTCTTTGAGGGCGAGATATTGAGCAGGTCAGAGTACAGTGGGATCCCAGGAATGATACTTCATCCACCTGGGAGGATGCAGTTAGGATGAGGGAGTTATATCCCTACTTGTTTGTAGGCTTCTAGGAGTAAGCCTGGTCTTTTGGGGGGAGAATGTAGTACCCCTCCGTTTTGCTTTTGTGTGTTTTGCTTTATGTTATGTTTGGGATGCAGCTACTGTTATACTAGACACACCTGGTTGTTTGTGTTTTGATTGCTACTATTGAGCGACATTCATTATTGTGAGATGTGGATTATCTGACTATTGTTTCACATGCATTATGGATTATAGTTGTTAGTAGAGTTAGCCTGAGATGTTCTATTACGTGATTTTTGATTATGATGTAATGTCAGTCTTGGATGAGTGTATTGGTGAAGAGGATGGTTCACATCACTCGCTTGTGAGCGCCCTGCGAATTCGTGATTCCTTCTTCACGGTGTGTATTATATACTGGATATACCATATTATGTTGTTTACTTGGTTGCAGGTTGCAGGTACATGACGTCGACTCCACCTATTTTCACAGGTCTGAGCGTGTCGATCCAATGGTTAAGTTGAAAGGGAGATAGTAACTAGGTAACATGTGTCAGGTCTACGCCCTAGCCTTAGTGTGTCGTCAGTCCTGATTATCAAGTCATATTTTACCTTATTAGTGTTATTTGATTATGTTGGATGCTTTATTATTTAATCAATATTTTTAGAATTATTGCATTGTTGAAAATAGAGTTTATTTTAATATTAAGTGAAATCTATGCTTAGATGAAGTATATATGTTGATTATGAAATTGTATTAATTAATTAAATTAATCTTGAAAAAGGTTGAATTTAATTATTAAATAATTAAAATTAATTAATTGAGTTATTGCATTAAATTTAATTAAATTAAATTAAAAGAATTGAAAGAATAATGAAATTGCATTTGAAAATCAATTTGGGATTTTCGAAAATGGGAAAAGGAAATAAATATCTATTTTCACTTTGCATGCAAAAGGAAATTAGGGTTAGATTAGATATTTTAGTTTTAATATGAATGCATATTTCAATTTTGGGGAGAGAGTTTTTGTTTAAAGGTTTTTATTTTGAGAAGAATTTTTGAGGAATTTTTGCAAAACTAGCACAAAGAAGGTTTTGGAGCAATTTTGGATTGTAGAGTTGATTGAAGAATAATTTGTTTGCAATTATCAAGTTCTTGGATTGGATTCGTGCACGTTTGAAGAAATTGCAAGAATTCTTGGGAGAAAGCTTGTATTAGATTTTCATCTTCATCTGTAGCTTTGGATTCTAGGTTTTGTCTTGTTTGATTCATCTCATGTTATTTTGGTTGCAAATTTGTTGTTATTATCATTTGTGAAATTGAAAATTGTTTGTTGAATCTGGATTTAATCCAGTGAACTTTGGGGAAGAATATTTAAATTTACTGTAGCTTTAAATTCCATAAATGGGGGAAATTGAAGAAACATGGGTTAAATTAAACCTCAATTTGTGTGTTCAACACTTAGGTTTTGGAATGAAGTTTTACCCTTTTTAATTGTTCAGGTCTGTTCTTCAAAAGAAAATCAACCTTGTAGAAAACCTTCTGTATGAGAACATGATTGTTTAAAATTCTATATTTAATTGTTTTTGTAAAATTTATTGAATAATGTTAAAAGAAATTTAAATTACACATTTTAGATTTTGTGATGAAATTCTGGAAAAAAATTTAGTTAATTTCTTTATTGTTGTTTTAAAAAAAAAAAATACTTTTCTCAATTTTACCAGTCATGGAAATTTTGGTAAATATATATATATATATATATAAACTTATATATATTATATGAATTTGCATTTAATATATATAAGATATATATAATAAATTTATATATTAAACCCTTTATTTAAACGCCTGTCGAAATTTCCATTTTCGAAATCTACACTGTGTTTAATGGCAGAAGGTACAGATGGGTTCCTGAGTTTTATTATATATATAAAAATAATAATAAAAAAAATTAAAATTAATAAATTTGAGTGGTTGGTGGGGAGGTCAAACCCCCACCGCCATGGTTTCCGAGGGTAGGATGCACCTGCCATGGGCAGTGCGTCCACCTCTTGGGGGACGCACTCCCCATGGGAGGTGCAACCTCCCCCATGTACACCCGCCCCTGTAGATAGTACAGGCGGCGGCAGTACTGTTTCTTTGCATGGGTGTGACAGGGGTACCGGCGGTACAACCATCAGACCCCTTTATTGTTATTTTCAATTATTATTTTTTTTTTATATTTTTTTTTAATTGTTATTTATTTTTTATTTTTGGTTTTCGTGTATGTGATTCCAGTGGTTAAAATTTGCAGTTATATGGATGAAATTTTTTATTTTTATGTTTAATTTTATTAATTATTATATATGTTAATATTATATAGTAATATATAATATTTAATATATAATTATAATTTAATAGGGGAAAATAGATTCTTAAGTTTAGAAATTTTCTTTTCTAGAATTAATTAATTTTTTTTCCAAATTGATAAATTTATTGTAAAACAGAGGGTTATGGTTTTTAGATAATCTTAGCATGTTGTAAATTTAGTGGGATTATATTATTAGAAGGAGGTTATTTAAATAGTTAAAGCATGCTTCATAATAGATTCATTAGGACATTTGTATTTATATTTAATGTTCAAATTTGAATTATTAGTGCATACATGTAATTGGGCAATAAATTAAACTGAAGTGCTTATGAGGATGTTTAGATAAGGTTTATAAGTTTATTTATTTAAAGAAGAAATTTAATTGATTTAATGTCATGTTGATATCTCTTTTTAATTTCAATATCTGCGAGATACATTAGATAAGAATATGGATTTAATATATCCAAATATAGTGGAATTGATTGCTAGTTCACCTCTGATATTAAATTCTCTTTTTGTTAATTGTTTGGGAAAGGGTGAATTGTGTAATTATTGTAAAGTCTTCCAGTGTATGTGGGTCATTCCCATGTTAATTAATATTCGTCTTTTCCTTGGGTAGTGTTGTATGAGTTTGTTTTCCTCCTAGTGTTGGAGTGGGATTCTTATTGTCGTTCCTAGATTAGGAGAGACAGAGTTATTCAGTTCTATAACACTTGAGTCACCCTTGGAGTCTAGATTTGAGTAGTGAGTTATCCATTAGAGGAGTGGCTTTTGTTAGGGGCCGGAGCCCAAAGAGGTAAACCGGGTAACCTTCGAAAGTGTTTTTAAGAAGTGATAATTAAAGCAAAGTATTTAGACTACTAGGATGCATTCACATTAACCAAGATAAAATTAACCTCACTCGCAGACACAAGGGCTTGTATAGACTTGGGGTGAGTGAGAAGGCCTGGAAGACAGCAGGGCACTATGAACAACTGATGAAAAATTCAATTTAGTTTGTGACACCATAGGTAAGGTTACAAATTTTTTTTCTTGGTTGAATTCATGATTGTTTACTACTCTTTGTATTGCATTTGAATTCATGATTTTTTACTAGTTCATGGCCTAACCTATCCAGGAAATCTCTAAATTGTATCATCATTATAAATTGTAAAACCTTTGAGAAACCAACAAATTTTTTTACCCTACCCATTTGATCTTTTCCTAAAAATATTATAGCACGAAGCCAAGATGCCTTTGTATTCTTCCCCTAACCTGGATATGAATGAAATAGTGAACTACTTTGCAAATCAGGGAATTGGGTCAGTCACTGTTGTGCAATTGGTGAAAATAAATGCAGAAACCACTTGGTTTTTCCCAGTCGTACCATAGTCATCGATGCCATAAAAAATTCGTGCAAGATTGCATTATGAAAGAGTTTTCATGATATGGTTATCAACACTAAGCAAACCCAGTGAACATATTTTCCCTAGGTTATCAACTCTAAGCAAACCCAACAAACATATTTCCCACAAAACAAAACTTTCATACTACAAACTAGATGAAAAATTTCATACCTGACAATGTCGTTTGCCTCCACAGACTAGACAAAAATAATTTGCCCTAGGTCACCTCAAAATTTCAAGCAATAGAAGGAAGCAAGCATTGTCAGCAGACTTTGGCCACAATGAGGTAATTCATTGTCAATTTATAGATTTGTAAATGTTTCCATTGTTTCTTTGAATTTTACTTTTTACTTTTTTATTTCTAAATTTAAAAGAAGAAATATAATTTAAATATATATATATAGGGACATGATACTGACAAAGATAAAGAGGAATTGTAGTTTTTAGTTTTTAATTTTTAAATTTAAAAGAAATATAATTTAAATATATATATATATATATAGGGACATGAGACTGTCAAAGATAAAGAGGAATTGGCTTCCATATTGGGGGTAGAGGCATTGAAAAACTGGTTAATGTGGACAGGACAACACTTTCCAGATACATAGAAAAACAATCTGGTAACACCCCTCAAAAATTGCAAACAAATCAATTGTTTGAAAGGGAATCAATTGATTCCCCAACCAATCCTGGATCGAGCAAAAGATATAGGAGGAAATCAATGATAGTAAACTCTATGAATGTGGAACAGGGAAGAGAGACTTCCAATGTCCCAGCCACTCCTGAGACACAAACTTCTTCCACCATGCCCTGTTATTAATCTTACATTGGTAGCTACAATATGAAGATAGAATATGAGGTGGTTTCAGGGGAAGTCCAAATGATAGATGCTAGGAAAACATTTGTGAATAGGTTGAAGGAATCATGCCTTCAATGGTTCAAAGACCATCTACATTTTCCATTCTCATAAATACCCATGCAACTAAAAAAACCAGTTATCCATGACATGGAGATTGAATTTGGCATAAGTTGGTCTGTAAAGAAGATAACGCTACGAATATCTCAAAACTGCAAGAGATTTCGGTGCAACCAAATAAAGAAGATAAAAAAAGCCCTCTTGAGCTAAGGCAGAAAAGAAGGCCAATTGATGTAAGTGTGAAAGTATGGAAAGAGCTTGTATAAGCATAAGAGAAGTATGATGCATGGAGGAAGTCCGGTGAGGAGAGTACGCAGGTATTTGAATTTTCTCATAATATTATATCAAATTTATTAAACGATATTTAAATTTAATTTGTGCATAGTTAAATTGAATTAGTATATGTTTCAGGACAATGCCTCCAAGGCTAGGCCTTCGTGCCACACATCACAGTGGCCAAAAAGGTTTGCAGGCCGTGATCTCTACATTTGTAAGTATTATAATATGTTAAATGATATATATATTTTATTTCCTTGGAAAAAGTAAATGATTGCATATTAATTTGTTTAACTAGTCCATGTGCCATGTTTTGACAGGAGGAGAAATATGGCCGCCATCCAAAGCAATTTGAAAAGAATATGTTACAAAACAAAAAGTGGAACAATTTTGTAATCTGGATGGAGAACGAGGTATCAATAGTTGAGTTTCAATAGCTTAGTTGGATATTGTTGTGTTAATATGTCAATTTACATCTCTTGTGTTGAGTTGTTCATTGATGCGTAGGATGAGTAAATAGAACTGAAATCTTATGATTACAAGATGACCATTTATGTGCATGAATAAATAGTAGAAGGATGTATATGAACTCAATTCATCTGAATTTATGTCTCTTGGTAGAAATTTCTCTTGAATCTCTAATATCGAGTGCCTGAGACTTCCCTGTAGCTTTTACCTTTCGTTGCCGCCTTTCCTCTTCACTATCAGACTCGTTTCCTTTTTCCTTATATGCATTTCTAGCTTCAGCTTATAATTCATCCCATGTTTTACCTTCCTCCTCTTTAAAATCTTCTTCTTCTTCATTCTCCTTTGAATCCACAAGAGATTCATCTTTTAAACATTCCTCATTTGATTATGATTCATCTTCTACATCAGAGGGTTTGTATTGTTGATTTGAATCTTCAGAATTATCAAAATCAAAATCACTAGCTTCCATATTCAAAAATTTCCAACCACCATCTTTAATAAATTTATCTGGATCATTAGTAATAGTCTTCAAAATTGGCCACCAATTCAAGTTCATTATGATTTCATAATACTTTATATCCATGGAGTTCAACCATTCCTTGATGCCATCAAGAAAAGATTGAGGAATGGTGTACATCCGGAGTACATCCCACTTGAAGTCTTTGAAAAAAATAGCCATATCAAATTCCTTTTTCCCAAGTCCTACTCTCTCAAGGTTAACAATTATCAATCTCAGTAATAGCGATTACAAAGAAAGGTAATTCCACCAACTCTACCAAACAGTTTACCATAGGAACAATAAAAGTAAAGGCTTTGAAAGGAACTCCATGAAAACCAAGCTCTCTAAATGGTATATCAAACTCTAGTTCAAAATATTTTAGATGAGGCTACTCCCATAACTCTCTCACTCACTTGAAAAATCATTGAAACTCTGTATTAATTTTATTTTTCATGTCCCTCCCTTGTTGTTCTTCCACAATTTCATTTGGATTATACAGACCTTCTTGCCCCTTCAAAATTTTGGACCACATCCATTACCTCCACATAAAACTAGACATCCTTGGTCTTCTTGGTTCCCACGCTATGATATGGTTATGCAAATGAAAATGAAGCAAAGTAATCATCTCCTTCTCCGCTGGCTAGAAGAATGTATGCTTAAGGTTTTGATACATGATATGACCTCTCTCTTTTGCTCTCATGGTTGAATACCAAAATCCATTATGGTGGGCCTCTAGAGTTCTAGTCATCTTTCATCCTGTTCCACCAAATGTTGGCCTAATCCACACGTCTTCCAGCCTAATTGGATTTGTTTTTGAAAGATGAAGTTTCTCCTGAGTCACCAGTGTATCTCTCTCTGCCTTTTTAGACTCTTTCATTGCTACAGATTGTCTTTGGGATTGAATCATTTGTACCACATGGTTAATGTGCTTTGAATCATTTCATCTAAAGGAAATTTCCTTAACATAAATACTGCTAGGGAATTTCAATGTTGCCATTGTAGTTGGCATTAAATCCAGTACCTGCAACATTGAAAATTATCCTTACATAAGAATTCCCTCCATCTTGTTGGCTTGTAACGGCCTTGATGGTGGCTAGATGAACTCTAGTTCTGATTCCTCTTCTACATCAGAGGGTTCATATCCTTGATCTAACTCTTCTGAATTATCAAAATCAGAATCACTAGCTTCCATATTCAAAAATTCCCAACCACCATCTTCAATAAATTTATTTGGATCATCAATTATACTCATCAAAATTGGCCGCCAGTTCAAGTTCATTCCACTTTCATAATACTTTATATCCATGGATTTCAACCATTCCTTGATGCCATCAAGTGAATATTGAGGAATGGTGTCAATGTGGAGTACATCCTGCTTGAATTATTTGAAAACAATAGCCATATCAAATGCATTTTTCCCAATTCCTACTCTCTCAAGGTTACCAATCTCAATCTCACTAATAGTGATTACTAAGAAAGGTAATTCCACCAACTCTACCAAAAAACTTAGCGTAGGAAAAATAAAAGAAGAGGCTTTGAAAGGAGCTCCTTGAAAACCAAGCTCTCTAAATGGTATATCAAACTCTAGTTCAAAATATTTTAGATGAGGCTAGTCCCATAGCTCTCTTACTCGCTTGACAAATCCTTGAAACTCTGTATTGATTTTATTTGTCTTGTCCCTCTCTTGTTGTTCTTCCTCAATTTCATCAGGATCATACATTAACCTTCTTGCCCCTCTGAAATTTTGGACCACATCCATTACCTCCACATAAAATTGGACATCCTTGTTCTTCTTGGTTCCCACACCGTGATATGGTTATGCAAATGAAAATGAAGCAAAGTAATCATCTCCTTCTCTACTGGCTGGAAGAATGCATGCTTAATGTTTTGATACATGATATCAACTTCTCTTCTGCTCTCATGGTTGAATACTAAAATCCATTATGGTGGGCCTCTAGTGTTCTAGACATCTTTCTTCCTCTTCCACCAAATGTTGGCTTGATCCAGAAGTCTGCTAGCCTAATTGGCTTTGTTTTTGAAAGCTGAAGTTTCTCCTGAATCACCGGTATTAGCTGTAACTTTTTTGAAATTTTATCATGGTATGTGCACTTTGATATGATGTAATATGATTATGGTTTTATCTCATATGTTGTAATATTAGATATATAATGAAAAAATAAATTATTGCATGAAATAAATAATAAATTTTTATTTTAAATGTTCTTTTTGTAGAACACGGATCTTCCAGAAGATCAAGATGATCCTCAACATGATATAGATCCACAAAATATTGGTTTTTTCATTATAAATCACATGGCAGAGGATGATGATGTAGATATGAAAGACACCGAGGCCAATGACAATGACGACGACGACGACGACGATGATGATGATGATGATGATGATGATGGTGATGATGATGATGATAAACTGGTGATAGTAACCAGTGACAGACATGATCATATAGACTACATCATGGATCATTTTTGATATATCATTATGATGAATTTTTTCATGGTTATTATCATATGTATCATTTTCACGGCCTACAATATTATATTTTTGAGTTGTATCATATTGACATGAATCATTATCACTATATCATTTGGACATGTATCATCTTGACTTGTATCAATTTGAGTTACATAATTTATCAATTTTATTTACATCATTTGTACATGTATCATTTTCACTTATGTCGATTGTTGGACATGTATCATTTTGACATATTTGACTTTCACTTGTTTTATATATGATTATGATATTATCAGTATTGACTTATCAATTTATATTTATTAAAAATGGTTGATAATTTTTGGATGGATATTTATTAAGTATGATAATTTTAATTTACTGCTGAGGATGGATGTTGTCAAATTCAATTAAATTATAGATATTTGACTCACTTGTTTTAATTATAGATGATGATCATGTTACAATAAGTATATTGTTATTTAATCATATGAGTTAAGTAATTAAATTACTTACTCTATAATCATATGAGTTATTTAAGAGGAACGATATATTTAACTAATCAAATTGAAATAAAACATATTAAATTAATAAATGCAAGCAAAACAAGAAGAATTTTTAGAATCAAAAAAGGAAGCAAAAATGGAAACCAAAATAGAAGCAAACCAAAAGAAATATTGGAAGCAAAATTGGAAGAAAACCTAGAAACAAAAGTGCAAGCAAAATCGGAAGCAAACCTGGAAGCAAACTGAGAAGAAAAACCAAAAGCAAACATGGAAGAAAAATTAGAAGCAAAACTGGAAGCAAACTTGGAAGCAAAACTAGAAGCAAAATCGGAAGCAAAACCAGAAGAAAAATTGGAAGCCAAACCAGAAGCAAACTTGGAAGCAAAACCAGAAGCAAAACTGGAAGGAAAATCGAAAGCAAAACTGGAAGCAAAACTAGAAGCAAAACCCGAAGAAAACCTAGAAGCAAAATTAGAAGCAAACTTGGAAGCAAAATTGGAAGAAAATTTGGAGGAAAAGTTGGAAGCAAAAGTGGATGCAAAATTGGAAGCAAAATTAGAAGCAAAACTTGAAGAAAAACTAGAAGCAAAACTAGAAGAAAAAATGGGAGTAGACATGGAAGCAAAACCATAAGCCGAATTGAGTGCCCATTTTGGCACAATTTTCAAAATTACTTCCCTATTTCTATTCTAGGTGCTATGATTTCTCGATGCTAAAGCCAATGCTAAATCCAATGCTAAATCTGGCATAGAATTTGGTGCCAAATCTAACGTCAAGATGACCATGCCTATTTGCGTTGAGTTGGGTGCCAGCCAAATTGTTCAATTCATGCACTCAAAATACACTAAAATCCAGTGCAAAAGTCGGTGCTAATTTCCTGTTGTGCTGTTGTGGTTTTACCTTGATCCTGAGTACATTTTATCACTTGCCTCTTCCATTAGATGCATTGTTTTGTCTCCTCTTTTCCTAAAACTATCAAACACTATTGCAGAGTTGATATCCCATCCTGGTAAGAGTAGTGCCCCGACCTCTTGAAGTAATTATTTTCCCCTTTCAGAGGTGATAGATTCTAACTCTTTCTCTATTTATTTTCTCAACTCTTCCAAGGTGGTTGCCTCCTACTTAGGAGTGATATCCTTCATCCTCTATCTTAGAATTCTACCTTTATGCTCATAAACAAATGATTTAAGTTCGTAATTCTTGACAAAATCACTGTCTGAAATAAATTTGTGTGCGACCTTGACTCTCATGTCATCAAAGAGTTCATCTGATGCTTCAAATATGATAATGTTTTGTTTTGGAGGTGGCTCATATTGTGTAACTACAAGGGCACTTATCTGTTTGAACTCATCATCCTCGTCATCACTCTCTTCTTCATCTTCTTCACTCATGGTTGTACCTACATAGAAGTTCATTTTTGGAGTGGTCTATGAGGGTATATAATCAAGAGGCTCTATGTCCTTAGCTTGCATTCCTGAATAAGTTATTTGAGGTGCTTCAAATACTTCTGGGGGTACATCTTTTATTAGTTCATCCACATGAGTGATGAGTTGCTCAATTATTTCTAGAGGATCATGTACTTCATTAAATGCCCCTAAATAGGATGGGAGATTTCCTTTCTTCTAGGCTTCAGCGAGCACAAGTTTGTTATATGCAATCATCCTATCTTTTGTTGAGGCCTCATCATAATTTCTTATTACATCGTCAACAGAGAGTTGGTGTTCATACCTTGATATTCCTTGTGACAATTTTTCCTTGTGAATAAAAACCTCTGTATCAAAATTCTTTCTTTCATTACCTAACAGTAAATTGTATTTTTCCAAATTTGTATCAATTTTTTCATACTCTTCACCGGTGACTATTGTAAAATCTCCAAATAAAAAAGTACTAGGCATGATAGACTACTTATTGTATCTCTTAAGATGTTTTGCATCAGATTTATCCAATCGTCTCACAATTTCCAAATAGTCTATTATGTATGGAACTATTTTTGGCAATAGATGTGGGGCTCCTTCAAACCCATAGACTCTAATCACAGTGCAATCAAGAAATGCATACCAATCCACCTATTGGAACTGTGAAATTTTGATAATATCATGCTTATTAGTTTCCCAAAAAGGTTCATAATACAGACATAAAAATACACACATAGAAACTTTTACCAAAGTCCGGATTAAATTTTTCCAGAGTCCCATAAATTTCATCTGGCACTAAATCTTTAACATTTGAAAATATCGGCATAAGTTGATGTAGGTCTTATCGATGATAATATACATTTCCTCAATATATCGGCAAGACATAAGAAGGGTCATACCGATGAAATTATACACCAAGAGATTGTAGGTTTTTATATCTTATCGGCAAGACAAAAGGTCTCAGCGTGATGATGTAAGGTCATATCGAGCTAGGTTAGCTTTTATCGATTGGAATAAAATAAAGTCTATTAGAGAGACTATGGTCATTAGAGTGATTTTTCAAAGCACCGCCCAAAGCGTTAAAGGTCTTGCTGGTAAAGCAAAGGGAGGACCCATTCGATAAGACAAATGATGCCAAGGAGAGTTCGGGGAGTCTTACCGACCCCTCGGGTTACACTAACAAAACTGAGCATGTTGAGATAAAGGATATCGAGAAGACAATATGCATGGTCTTTCCGAAGAAAAAGTGTATCAATGAGATATGTTTGAGCGAGGAGATTTAAGAGACATCACGGCGAGTATCATTCTGTCAATAGAACAATTACTTGGTCTCGACGACTTAGGTTGGCAAAGTCAAAATCTCAATGAGACGAAAAGCTTTCAGAGTGAGGTGAAGAATCGTTGGCCCGATCTGTTAAGTCTAGGTGAAACCTTGCTTCAGTGAAGGTCATGGTGACATAAAAGCTAAAAGAAGAAACTGTCAGGGAGACTTGTGATATCAGGAAAACTGGAAGACATCTTATCGGATGGGTGAACGTTGAAGAAGTGGATCAGCCAGAGATTTTAAATTTTCTTGCCAATATGATCCCTGATGTAACAACGAGAAATTCGAAAAAACTTGCAGCATTCATGTCTCAGTAAAGACATTAATGGCGCCACAAAGCATAAAATATTTTTCATATCAGGGTAGGCTCAATTGAAATAATTGCTTCACGGAATTGATAACGAAGGAGAGCAGGCGAACCAGCAGAACAATTAAGACATTCATCTGAATTGGATTTATAGGAAAAATACAATAAGTTTCTCATCCTTTCAAAATTCGATAATTTTTAACATGGAAGGCACTAGTTCAAAAAATATAAAAGGAAGAAAACCCGGGGAGGGTAGTCAATCAAAGAAACAAGGAAAAAAACTGAATTGTAACCAGAGGGCAGTGAAAGGAAGTTAGATCAAGACCTCATAGACCAGTTACCTAGTTCAGGGCCTAAAGCGAGGCGTTCTGTGCAACTTAAAGCAGAAATTGATAAATTAAAATAAATGACTTGTATGCACTCAAAAACGCGTATACATTTTATAACACGTACGCGTTTTATAATGCATATGCATTTTTTTAGGCTCGGGTACCCAATGCATAATGCATACGCATTTTTTAATAACGCGTACACGTTTTTTAATAATGCATACGCGTTTTCTACGAGATTTTTTTTTTGGCCGAAACTTCCCCTCTTCATGGACCCAACTTCTTGCACTTACCCATGACAAATGAAAATTCATAGGGGATGTTTGGACCCCAATTAGAGGGTATGCGTTGTTCAATTTCCATTATCATAGGAGGAATCGCTTTGAGCCAGTATGCAATCCGTGGAGGCTCAATTTGGGAAAGTTGGTGTGCCCTAATGTCTTTGTCAATGTTGAACTGGTAAAATTGCTGGTTGGTCATTATAACCTGAAGAATAAGGCTATATGTGATTCATTAGGGAGTCCATTGATACATATATCTGAGAATGCAATAAGTGAAGTTTTTAAATTAGAAGGAATATGCAGTGAGAAGATAATAAGTGAGGAGCTCAACACTGAATTCAAAAGAATGGACACCATTTACAAAGGATGGAGATCACCCCTGCATTGAATTAGGTGTCATGGAAAACCTATCTCGATGGAAGATAGTGAAGGACCACCATTTCATGTGGATCTCTTTGAACCCTACTTGAAGTATACTTATTTTTCAGTGGGACAGGTATTGTGGATGGAAGTCCCAGAGCATATGAGAGTTGTGCCCATGGTGATTGATGCTGATATCCAATATCATAATTCCAAGTATTTTGATTATGCTTCTCAAGTGTTTAAGGAGCTAGATGCAGGGTTGATGATGATAAAGAATGGTGCCTTTTTCCTGCACCTCAAGAGTTATTCATTGTTGATGCACTTGGTGCTATATTTCGGACAAGAGTTAGGATGGTGGCCTCGGGAGCTAAGGATTTCACAAATGGATAAAGAAGGTAGGCCACTACCTATTCAGTTATGGACTACTTTTTGGGACAACAGGTTTGCTAATTCCAATTTCTTGCATTTTGAGGAATTCTTTGTGAAGCCTATATATAGATTTTTTAATCATCCTTGTGATTATTCTTTATCTGAAGAAGTAAAGAGGTTTCTTAGGCCTAGGGATTATAATGGACCAATCAACCACAACTGGGGGGATTGGTATTGCTTGGAAAATGCCACAATGATTAGGGTTAGGTTTTGAGGATACACCATTCATTTTCCCTAGAACAGTCCCAAATAGAATTACATAAATAGAAATTGTTAGGCAAATGGATTTCTCCAGTGTCATGAACTAAAGTTCATATGGGAAATAGGCCTTTATGCCCAGTACATTGTGTTTTGGTGATTTTATTGTGTTGGCAAAGGAGGGATACAATTTGATTCTAGATAAGTTATTGCATTACAACATGAGAAGGGCACCATCAAGAAAAAACTTTGATCCAGAGGGATATATCCATTCTACCAGACAAAGAATAAATTTTGGAGGGTACTAGAATGTGCCCTATTAGTCTGATGACATAATCAGAAAATTGGAGGAAGAGGAAGCATAAATGGTGATTGAGAAGCATGATCATGAGTTGGTAGATGCTGAGCTATTATCCTCCATTAAAGGAATATCAGAAGATGACATGCCAAAAGGCTCATCTAGGAAGGTATCAAAAATAAAGACTTAGGATTATGCCTATACTACCAGAGAAACAAATGTTGAGGAATCTATGGATATGGATACAATACATGAAGATTATAGGTCTCTTATAGCAGAGGATGGATTTGTGAAGTCCTCAAAGTTTAAAACATTCTTGTACAAACAAAAAGGAAAAGAAATAAGAGGACTGGTTGAAAATGTCACACTAGGAAATGAGGACCAATTGTTAAAAAGCTTAAGGGATGAGGTGGATAAAAAGATGACAAACATGACCCCTGAAAAGGGAAGAGAGATGTTAGAAAAGGTAGGCATTATGATCTTCCCAGGGCTGGATCTCAATTTTGCATTAATTTTCGACAGTTTCCTGAAGGACAACAATGCTACCCACAAGCTCAGCATAGAGAAGATGACAGAGGTGTATACAGGATCAAGATATTATCCTAATGATGAAACATTGATGATCTGGGCTTTGTATCCCCCTTATAAGAAGTCAATTTTTATTGATACTGAGAAGGAATTCAGACATGTCATGACTCTGAAGGTTGGAGAGGCTGATCCTGTTGCAACTGTAGACATTGGGATCAATATAGAAAAGTTGAATAAAGCCTAGATCCAAGCATTGATCAAAGAGAGGGAAATGTATAAAACCAACAATGAGAGAATGCTGAGAGAGAATGAACGTTTAAAGGACTTGGTAGGTGCTGTAACAAGGCCCACGGAGATGCTCACCCAAAGTTAGAGTTCATAGAAGAAGGACCATTAGGAGGGGTCAACTGCATACTCTCAAGGGAAAATGGATGCACTTGCTACAATAATCAAAAGGAGGCAGGTTGTTTTAACCAATTGGTTAAATAAACTCTAGGGAAAACATTCATAATACATGGATGCAATAAAAGAACACAGGAGAGTGGATAGAAGAATTTAAGAAAAACTTGAGGATTTAGAGCAAAGGGATACTCCTAGTAATGTAGAGATTGAAAATGCTAATTGTATCATGGATAGGCAGAGGGATTTCTTTGAGGAATTACAAGGGGATGTGCAGGGGTTGATGGAAGCTGTTGAAGACAGATTGAATAAGTTTTGTGATGATGAAGGAAAACTGAAAGAAGTAAATACATGGAAAAATGAATGTGAAACAATATTCCAAAAGATGTTAAAAACAACGACTGCGGAAGACATAACATTGGATGAAGCATGTGAACAGAATAAACGAATGATAAAGATGGGGATTGTGATCTGTGATGCGTTGGGAGATGCAGATAGTCATGAGTGCCAATATTACACTGAGCACATGTCTGAAGTCCACTTGTGGCTTAACAAAAATTAGTTAATGATAAACTTGTTAACATTTTTGCTTAAAACTTTCCGAAAAGGCACGTCCTTTTGCAAACTAAATGTATAAGTATCCGTTGTTGGATAATGAAACGAGAGTTAGAAGAGAAGAAATTAGATTAAGATAGACTGTTGTAAGCACAATATTTCAGAATGATGACATTCAAGAAGACTATGTTGCATGTGTAAATTTTGAGGAAGATAATAAAAGACTGTTGATTTAGTGGCTTCATTCTAGTATCAATTGTTTGTTGGATTCTTGCGATTATTTGATTGTCTCCAATCTGATGTTTCCTGATTGTTTAAATTGAAGTATCAACTATACATTCAATCTATCAGTGCACATTTTCTTTGTCTGTGTAATTTGATTTATTGGGTTCTTTAGTAAAGAAGTAAAATTCCTTTCAATCAAATACATTAATCTGGGAATGTTATTTGGATCAGTAAGAAGAATCAGATAATTAGATTTGATATTCTTCCTCAAGTAGGGTTTATCAATTACATCCTTGCATGTTTATACTAGTTATAAACTCATCATTGTATGCCAAATTATTAGAGAATTTGATAGATAAAAACTACTCATCTAAGGCTTTCATTTGACTCTGTTTTACCCAATAAGGGACTGGTCTCCCTTGTTACATTAGTTTTATTCATTTCATTTGACATCTCTTAATTGAACATATTAATTCATACCTTGATATTGCATATACAATTTATACCAAATTAGGATCATATCTTTCCACCATCAAATTACCATTTGTGGATAGTTAGGTCAAGTAGGAAACATAATTCAAAATCAGTGTCATTCATATAGGTGCACCTACCTAGGTTTAGTAGAGCCTTAAGAGTAGAGGGCTCAACCACATTGGTTGTCCTTGTTAGTTGGCCATTAACGTAGTAAGAGTGTGGAAACCTCTTGTGGTTCATTTGAGCCAACGTTTTTGAGACCTAACAAATTGGTGACTCCGCTAGGGATAACTTGAGAAAAGTTTAGAGTAGACAACCTTTCCATATAGAGTCATTAGAGAAAGATTCATAGTTGAAGAAACTTAAAAATTGACTCCGCTAGGTAAAATAACAACATTTTCTCACTTTTGGAAAAAGTGGGTGGCAACTTTGAATGAATAAAGGTATCGAAACTAATAAAATAAGATATAGATCAGAAAGAAATCATCCTAGAGTTCAGACCATCACAGTTACTCACAACATGCAAGGAAGAAGATCCTTGTACAAAGACAATGATGGTTCTGATGATAAAGGAAAGTCAACTTACAAAAACAATCATGGCAAGAAAGTATTTAAAGACTTAGACACATCAGCTAAGAACAAAGCATCAAAATTATTGCTGGAAACACACAATTCGTATGATACACTTGCAAATGAAGAAATCCCACCTAAAGAATTTCACACTCCTGAGGGAAAGAAAAGTCCTTCCCACTGAATAGACCTTGAGAAAGCTGATGAGCAAATGGCTAAGTTTGAAGCTAGGAAAAGGAGAGAGTTTGAATATGAGCAAGGACTTGAGTATGATGAAACATTTGAGGAAAATCATGAACTCATGGCACAAGATGAAGAAGATACACAGTGGGAGCATATGAGACAACATGCATAAAAATTAAGGGTAGAATATGAGCAACAACTTCAAGCAATGGAAGAATTAAGGAAGGTGAAATTACACAAAGCTCAAATCAAAACACCAATGACTGACTCACCCAAGTATACCCCTCCTCATAAGAATAATATATGAAGCCATCAAATTCCCCACAAGCCCACCAAAATCCACCAAAGAATCAAAATAGAAACACAAATGCTCCACCTCAACACCGAAATATTCGGCCACCCCCTTATCAACAACATATACCCCCACAAGGCCCTCAATATGTGGGAATTAATAATCCAATATATCAGCACCAACAGTACCAAAATCCTCCTCCATAATACACAACTATGATTAGGCAATTTGATTTGGCCAGATTCTAGATATACCCTTACCCTCTGGATAACAATTGGAGGAACCTAGTCCCTAAGTTCACAGGAAGTAATGCAGTTATAGCCGAGGAGCATAAGAGAAACTATAAAGCAGTTATTCAAGACTTGGATATGAAATATGAGGATGTACAGATGAGATTATTTATGATGTCATTGATTGAAGATGCCAGGGATTGGTTTAACAGTCTACCAACAACATCCATTTATTCCATCAATGTGTTTTATGAGCAGTTTCTTTAGCAGTATGGAAATATGTGTGCATAAGATTTTGCTTTGCACGAGCTAGTGACTATCCAAAAGCATCAAAACAGCCTATGACTTTAACCAAAGGTTTGTTAAATTACAAAATAAAATACCTCAGGGATTCAAGTTGGCTGATCCTGATGCATTGAGTATTTATTTGAAATCCTTTGATCCCAAGATAGGATATGAATTGAGAAACAAAGATCCTAGGAATTTGGCTGAAGCTCAAAAGATAGCATTGACTATTGAAAATAATAGGAAAGCTGCAGGGATGTTTTCTAAAAGGGAAAACCCTAGAGTTCCCCATATGCTCCCCCAAATAGATAAGAGAACACATATAGGAATGAAAGACCAAGGCAACATGACATGCCTTATAATAAAAACTGGAAGGATGGGAAGCCGATAAATGATAGACCAAGAAATAAAGAAACACCGGATCTGTTAAAAAGGAAAGGAGCATATATGGTAGATAAAAGTCCATGGTGTTCGGTCTACTATGCACCAGATTCCCCAGAGCATTGTGTTATAGCTTAGTCAATACCAAAAGAAGATACACTAGAAAATGATGGTGGTGATGACCAGAATGTCTATTTAACTTCCCACACTCTTAACCCTTTGGAGCAGGAATATTCATCTTTATAGGAGGAAGGATATGAGTATAATATCGATCACCAAAAATACAATATTCACATGGCCAAGCAACATATTTTTTCTGATCATGAACAAAGTGATAATGATCAAAGTCCCCTTGTTGCATCATGTCAAACTAATAAATATAGTGTGAGGAAACCAAGTGAAGAAGAGATTGAAAGATTGACTATTGCAGTAGTTGAGGAGGCTAGAAACAAATATCAATTGAGGAACAAAACAATGAATAGAGATGAGGGTGTCCCAAGAGGAATATTTATGAAAAATAAAAAGGTATCAGATGAGACATCAAAGAAGATGAATGATAAGTGACCAGAAAAAAATGAGCGGAAAGAATCTCCTAAGGAGGACAATAAAGAGATCCCCATTGAGAAACAAAAGCCAAATCAAGCATCAAAAGGGGAAAAAGAAGAGAACAAAGGAGAACTGATAGAATCAAAGAAGGTGATCAAAACTGAAGGTACATATTTTGACTTCATGCAAACCTTATCTCAATTAAAAATATTTTTCCCATTGCTCGAAATGATGAAAATTCAGGAATATAGGGAGGGTTCCATTCAATTAATGTTCAAAGGAAATAAAAATATAAACCTTGAAAATAAGGAGATCCCCTTAACCACCAATAAAAAAGAAGGAAATAAAAATCCTAGAAGCCTGCTTGATGAATACACCATAGATTGACCCATTCTTCACCACCTTGCTCATAAGTGGCAAGCTAGTAAGAAATTGCATGATAGATTCAGGTGCTTCCTTGAATATTATGCCAGTAGGAGTAATGAAACAACCTGGTATGTGGGTAGATGTAGAAGGGGGAAAATGTTATATCATGGATAGCGGGCCTGTTCCAGTTGTAGGAATAATGAAAAATGTGGAAGTAAGGTTAGCAACTTACCCACAAGCTGCTTACAATATTGATATCATAGTAATTGACACACCTCCTCAGTTTGGAATGCTACTGTCAAGACGATGGACTGCAGTGGTAGGAGGCAATGTACAGTTCGATTTGTCATATGCCACCATACCAGTAAAAGGTGAAGATGTCAAGTTGTATAGGGAACCAAGAATGAATCAGATTATTGAATGTGTTCCTCAGGAACAACTTAATTGCTTATGTGATGTAGATTTGGGAAGTTTTAGAGTAGAACTATCTCAACTTGAGTTGATGAGAAAAGATCCAATTGATAAAAATATTTCTGAAAATCAACAAGGGATATGGAAAATGTATTTCAATGGAGCATGCAGCCATGAAGGTAATGGAGATGGGATAGTTTTTATATTGCCCGATGGTTGCACTTTCAAATATTCATTCTTGTTAGCATTTGAATGTACTAAAAATGTGGTAGAATATGAATCTTTGTTAACCAGATTGAATATAGTTGTTAAACACAAGATTCAACTCCTAGCAATTCTTGGAGACTCGGAGCTGGTTGTATCTCAGATCAAATCAAAGTATGTAGCAAAAAATAAAAGACTGAAATAGTACAGGAATGTAATATGGGATACAATTGAACTATTTGACGCTTTCTCTATTGATTGGGTGGATGATAAAAAAAAATAATGGCAGATTTCTTAGCCAATGTAGCACGAAAACAAGATGACATCACGCTGCCAGGAATATCCCAAGTCTCCAAACAAGACCTACAGTACCTGACATTGTATATAGTTGGTTTTTAATGATGACACTGATCTCTTGAAGTTCCTTCAATGTATAGACCAGTATGAGGCTCAGGAGATTGACTTCAACACCTTTGTGGAAGAAATAGATGGAGAATAGACAGTGTTCAGAAAGAAAGTCTTACAACTTAAGACTAATAAACTTCCCAAGGGGCTGGTAGCATTGGAAAGAGTATATGATGGAAGTGATCAATCCCTTATGAAATAGACACCAGTCAAAAAAGAAGATATTGAAGAAATAAACTCAGGGACTGAACTGGCACTAAGGAAAGTATATATTGGGAAGAAGATAAGCCCGACAGTTCAAAGAATGCTGAATTCATTATTGAGAAAATATAAGCATGTATTTGCATGGTCTTATGAAGATCTCAAGGCATATAGGGAAGACCTATTTCAACATGAAATCCCTCTGAAACCAGATGCAAAGCCTTTTAGATAGAAACCAAGGCCTATTAACCCCACATTGGAACCAAAAATGTAGGAGGAATTGGCCAAACTTAGAGATGGAGGTATCATTAAACCTGTCAAGCATTCAACATGGGTGTCAACCCTTGTTCCTGTTAGAAAGAAAAATGGAGATATCAGATTGTGTGTAGATTTCAGAAATTTGAATATGGCATCCCTCAAGGACAATTACCCTCTACCCAATATGGAGGCTATACTGCACAAAGTGACAGGGTGTGAGCTGTTATCTATGATGGATGGTTTCTCTAGTTATAATCAAGTTAAAGTTAGGGAATTTGAGTAGTACAAGACAACTTTCACAACTCCATGGGGAACATATGTTTATGTGAGAATGCCTTTTGGCCTTACAAACGTAGGAGCGACCTTTCGAAGAGCTATGAACTTAGCATTTTCTGACCCGATTAATGCTATAATGGTGATATATCAAGATGACCTTATGGCTTACTCAAAAAAGGCTGAAGACCATATAGAACACCTTGAAAAAATATTCATTAAAGCTTTAGAATATGGCATTAGTTTGAACCCTAAGAAATATCATTTTGCTCTTACAAAAGGGAAACTCTTAGGACACATTCTATCAAAAGAGGGAGTTAGGATAGATCCTGAGAGATTTGAGGCTATAGATAATGTTCCTATCCCTAAAAATGTAAAAGCCATCCAATCATTCTTTGGATAGATTAATTTTTTTAGGAGGTTTGTGTCCAACTTTTCTGAAATTGTCAAACCTATATCAAAAATGCTAAAGAAAGGACAAAAAATTGAATGGACCCCAGAAGCATTAGATGCCTTTGTATCCATTAAAAAATCCATTAAGGAAGCCCTTGTCCTCAAGTCTCCCGATTTCACAAAACATTTTCAAATATTTTCATTTGCTTCCCTGCATACAATAGTTGTTGTCATGTTACAAAAAAATGAGGATGGTCATGAGCAGCCTGTGTCATTCTTTAAAAAATCTTTGCAAGGATCGAAGTTAAAATATGACATAATGGAAAAAAAAGCCTTTGCACTGGTAAAATCCACAAAAGCCTTTAGACCATATCTTGTTGGAGCAAAAGTTATTGCTTATGTACCTGACGCAGTTGTCAAAGACATCTTGACACAATCAGAAGTGATAGGGAAGAGGTGCAAGTGGATTAACAAAATTCAGGAATTTGATATGGAAATACAGATTACTAAATTAATAAGAGGCCAAGGATTGGACAAATTAATGGCAGAAACAAACATTGAGGCAAGTCAAATTTGAAATGTACAAGAATAAGGAAATGCAATTGTGAGTATTGAGCATACACCCTGGTACACAGACATCATGCATTACCTTAGGAACACAAAGTGCCTAGAAGGATTCAATGATAACCAAAAAAGAACTTTGAAACTACAAGCCTCCAAGTATGTATTTATAGAAGGTGATTTATTTTGGAAAAACAGAGATGGAATGTTGCTATTATGTTTGGATGAGTCAAAAGTTGATCATGTTTTGAAAGAAATGCACGAAGGGGTCTGTGGAGGGCATTATTCAGCAAAAAAAACTACACAAATTCCTCAGGGCAGGTTATTACTGGCCAAAATTTTTTAATGATTCATTTTCATATGTAAGGAAATGTGAAGCCTGCCAAAAGTTCTCAGGGAAAATGAAGTATCAAAGAGCCCTACCACTCAGACCTATGTAGGTTGAAGCCCCTTTTCATCAGTGGGGGATTGATTTCATTGGAGAAATACAAGAGAAATCAAGTGGAGGGCATAGGTGGATAGTAGTGGCCATTGATTACTTCACCAAATGGGTGGAGGCAATCCCAACCAAGCAAGCAACAAGTAAATTTATAATCAACTTTTTAATGGATAACATTATTACTAGATTTGGTACACCATTGAGAGTGATTATAGATAATGGAATGTGTTTCAGGTCTGATGAGTTCAAAGAGTTTTGTAGAATATATGGCATTAATGTTTCTTATTCTGCCCCATATCATCCACAAGCCAATGGTCAGGCAAAATCTAGCAACAAGAGTCTTTTAAAAATATAAAAAGGATGCTCGATAAGAACAAAAAATCTTGGGATTCAAACTTAAGATTGGTTGTATGGGTAGATAGGATTACTATCAAAAAGGCAATTGGAAAATCCCCATATGAATTAGTGTATGGAACACAAGTTAGGATGCCTTTGCAAAATTTATTGCCAATTTACAAATTTATCCTTCAAGAAGATATAGATGTTCCAGAACCAATGGAGGAGAGAATGGAGCAACTTGAAGAACTTGATGAAATGAGAAGAATGGCTCAAAATCAGAACATAAAATTGCAAGCACAAATGAAGTATTTGTTTGATAAAAAGGCAAAGGATAGAAAATTTGAAAAGGATGATCTGATATTGATGTGGAATGCTAGGTTCCAGGAGAAAGGAAAACATGGGAAATTTGATGCCTTATGGTTAGGACCTTTTGTTATTGTTGGAAAGCAAGGAGAGGATTCATATTATTTGCAAAATATGAGTGGTGAAGAACAGGATTTTCCTGTACATGGAAAGTTTCTAAAGAATTTTTTCTCTTGAAAATTACAGAGAATCGGGGGTTTCCAGTGCATGGACAACTGTTGAGAGAACTTCTCACAAAATTTCCATGCACAGTAGTATAGGAAGTAAAGGATACAGGAAAATGCTAGTACATGGACAATCCTAGAAATCCTTATTTGATCTTTCTTCCATGTATAGTAGTTTAGGATCATTTTCTGTCTCCACTTGCTTTCATCCATAATGTTTGGTCTACTCACCCAGAGATCTGGATCCTTCCACTGATCTCACAATAATTCATCCCCAGATGGAGCCACTGTTGGAACTGTGAAATTTTGATAATCTCATGCTTATTAGTTTCCCAAAAAAGTTCATAATACAGACATAAAAATACCCACATAGAAACTTTTACCAAAGTCCAAATTAAATTTTTCCATAGAGTCCCATAAATTTCATCTCGCACTAAATCTTTAACATTTGAAAATATCGGCATAAGTTAATGCAGGTCTCATCAATGATAATATACATCTCCTCAATATATCAGCAAGATATAAGAAGGTTCATACTGATGAAATTATACACCAAGAGAATGCAGGTTTATATATCTTATCCGCAAGACAAAAGGTCTCAGCGTGATGATCTAAGGTCATATTGAGCTAGGTTACCTTTTATCAATTAGAATAAAATAAAGACTATCGGAGAGACTATGTTCATCGAAGTGAGTTTTCAAAGCACCAACCGAAGCGTTAAAGGTCTTGCCGATAAAGCAGAGGGAGGACCCATTCGGTAGGACAAATGATGCCGAGGAGAGTTTGGGGAGTCTTACGAAACCCTCAGGTTACACCAACAGAACTGAGCATGTAGAGATAAAGGATATCGAGAAGACAATATACATGGTCTCACCAAAGAAAAAGTGTATCGATGAGATATGTCTCAGCGGAGAGATCTAAGAGACATCACAGCGAGTATCATTATGTTGGCAGAACAATTACTTGGTATTGGTGACTTAGTTTGACAAAGTGAACATCTCGGTGAGACAAAAATGCTTTCAGAGTGAGGTGAAGAATTGTTGGCCCGATCTATTAAGTCTGGGTGAAAGCTTGCTTCGATGAAGGTCATGGCGACATAAAAGCTAAAAGAAGAAACTGTCGGGGAGACTTGTGATATCGGGGAAACTGCAAGACGTCTTAGCAGATGGGTGAACGTTGAACAGGTGGATTGGCCAAAGATTTGAAATTGTCTTGCCGATATGATCCCTAATGTGACAGCGAGAATTTTGAAAAAACTTGCAGCAATCATGTCTCAGTAAAGACATTAATGGCGCCATGAAGCATAAAATATTTTGCATATCAGGGTAGGCTCAATTGAAATCATTATTTCACGGAATTGATAGTGAAGGAGAGCAGGCAAACCAGTAGAACAATCAAGACATTCGCCTGAATTGGATTTACAGGAAAAATATAGTAAGTTTCTCATCCTTTGAAAACTCATGAATTTTGAACATGGAAGGCACTAGTTCAGAAAAAATAAAAGGAAGAAAACCCAGGGAGGGTAGTCAATCAAAGGAAAAAAGGAAAAAAAATGAATTGCAACCAGAGGGAAATGAAAGGAAGTTAAATCAAGACCTCATAGACCAGTTACCTAGTTCAGGGCCTAAAGCTAGGTGTTTTGTGCAGCTCAAAGTGGAAATTGATAAATTAGATGACAAATGCAAATTCATAGGGGATGTTTGGACCCCAATTAGAGGGTATGATTTGTTCAATTTCCATTATCATAGGAGGAATCGCTTCGAGCCAGTATGCAATCCGTGGAGGCTCAATTTGGGAAAGCTGGTGTTCCCTAATGTCTTTGTCGATGTTGAATTGGTAAAATTGTTGGCTGGTCATTATAACTCGAAGAATATGGCTATATGTGATTTATCAGGGAGTCCATTGATACATATATCTGAGAATGCAATAAGTGAAGTTTTTAAATTGAAGGTATATGTAGTGAGAAGATAATAAGTGAGGCGCTCAACACTGAATTTAGAAGAATGGACACCATTTACAAAGGATGGAGATTACCCCTGCATAGAATTAGGTGTCATGGAAAACGTACCCTGATGGAAGATAGTGAAGGACCACCATTTCATGTGGATCTCTTCGAACCCTACCTGAAGTATACTTATTTTTCAATGGGACAGGTATTGGGGATGGAAGTCCCAGAGCATATGAGAGTTTTACCCACGGT
This sequence comes from Sequoiadendron giganteum, assembly GCA_007115665.2. Classification (NCBI taxonomy): domain Eukaryota; kingdom Viridiplantae; phylum Streptophyta; class Pinopsida; order Cupressales; family Cupressaceae; genus Sequoiadendron; species Sequoiadendron giganteum. The sequence continues at coordinate 200,437,805 of CM021101.1, forward strand.
GATTGTTGTTGATATACAATATCATAATTCTAGGTACTTTGATTATGCTTCTCATGTGTTTAAGGAACTAGATGCAGGGTTGATGACGATAAAGAATGGTGCCTCTGTCCTCCACCTCAGGAATTATTCATTGTTGATGCACTTGGTGCTATATTTCAGATAGGAGTTAGGATGGTGGCCCTGGGAGTTGAGGATTTCACAAATTGATAAAGAAGGTAGGCCATTGCCTGTTCAGTTATGTAGTGCTATTTGGGACAACAGGTTTGCTAATTCCAATTTCTTGCATTTTGAGGAATTCTTTGTGAAGCCTATATATAGATTTTTTAATCATCCTTGTGATTATTCTTTATCTGAAGAAGTAAAGAGGTTTCTTAGGCCTAGGGATTATAATGGACCAATCAACCACAACTAGGGGGATTGGTATTGCTTGGAAAATGCCACAATGATTAGGGTTTATGGTTTTGAGGATACACCATTCATTTTGCCTAGAACAGTCCCAGATAGAATTTCATACTTAGAGATTGTTAGGCAAATGGATTTCTCCAGCGTCATGAACTTAAGTTCATATGGGAAACAGGCCTTTATGCCCAGTGCACTATGTTCTGGTGATTTTACTATGTTGGAAAAGGAGGGATACAATTTGATTCTGGATAAGTTATTGCATTACAACATGAGAAGGGCACCATCAAGAAAAAACTTTGATCTAGAGGGATATATCCATTCTGCGAGACAAAGAATAAATTTTGGAAGGTACCAGCATGTGCCCTATTAGCCTAATGACATAATCAAAAGCTTGGAGGTAGAGGAAGCAAAAATGGTGATTGAGAAGCATGATCAGGAGTTGGTAGATGCTAAGCTGTTATCCTCCATTAAAGGAATATTAGAAGATGACAGGCCACAAGGCTCATCTATGAAGGTATCAAGAATAAAGACTCAGGATTATGCCTATACTACCAGAGAAACAAATATTGAGGAGTTTGTGGATATGGATATGAGATATGAAGATTGTAGATCTTTTATAGAAGATGATGAATTTGTGAAGACCTCAGACTTTAAAACATTCTTGTACAAACAAAAAGGAAAATAAATAAGAGGACTGGTTGACAATGTCACACCAGGAAATGAGGATCAATTGTTAAAAATCTTAAGGGATGAGATGGATAAAGAGATGACAAATGTGACCCCTGAAAAGGGAAGAGAGATGTTAGAAAAGGAAAGTGTTATTATTTTTTCAGGGCTAGATCTTAATTCTGGATTAGTTTTCGACAGTTTCCTAAAGGACAACAATGCTACCCACAAGCTCAACATAGAGAAGGTGACAAAGGTGTATACAGGATCAAGATATAATCCTGATGATGAAACATTGATGATCTAGGCTTTGTATCCCCCTCATAATAAGTCAATTTGTATTGATACTGAGAAGGCATTCAAACATGTCATGACTCTGATGGTTGGAGAGGCTAATCCTATTGCAACTGCAAACAATGGGATAAATATAGAAAAGTTGAATATAGCCCAGATCCAAGCATTGATCAGAGAGAGGGAAATGTATAAAACCAATAATGAGAGAATACTGAGAGAGAATGAACATTTAAAGGACTTGGTAGGTGTTGTAACAGGGCCCAAGGTGAGAGTTCGCAGAAGAAGGACCATTGGGAGGGGTCAACTGCATATTCTCAAGGGAAAATGGACGCACTTGCTGCAATAATCAAAAGGAGGTAGGTTGTTTTAACCAATTGGTTAAATAAACTCTGGGGAAATCATTCACAATACGTGGATGCAATAAAAGAACACAGGAGAGTGGATAGTAGAATTCATGAAAAACTTGAGGAATTAGAGCAAAGGGATACTCCTAGTAATGCAAAGATTGAAAATGCTAATTGTATCATGGATATGCATAGGGATTTATTTGAGGAATTACAAGGGGATGTGCAGGGGTTGATGGAAGTTGCTGAAGACAGATTGACTAAGTTTTGTGATGATGAAGGAAAACTAAAAGAAGTAAATACATGTAAAAATGAATGTGAAACAATATTCCAAAAAATGTTAAAAATAATGACTGCGGAAGACATAACATTGAATTAAGCATGTGAATAGAAAAAACGAATGATAATGATGGAGATTGTGATCCGCGATGCGTTGGGAGATGCAGATACTCATGAGCACCAAGATTAGACCAAGCACATGTTTGAAGTCCACTTGTGGCTTAACATAAATTAGTTAATGATAAACTTGTTAACATTTTTTCTTAAAACTTTTCGAAAAGGCACATCCTTTTGCAAACTAAATGTATAAGTATACATTGTTGGATAATGAAACAAGAGTTAGAAGAGAAGAAATTAGATTAGGATAGACTATTGTAAGAACAATATTTCAGAATGATGACATTCAAGAACACTATGTTGCATGTGTAAAATTTTGAGGAAGATAATGAAAGACTAATGATTTAGTGGCTTCATTCTAGTATCAATTATTTGTTGGATTCTTGTGATTATTTGATTGTCTCCAATCTGATGTTTCCTGATTGTTTAAATTGAAGTATCAAGTATACATTCAATCTATTAGTGCACATTTGTTGTTTCTGTGTGATTTGATTTATTGGGTTCTTCAATAAAGAAGTAAAATTCCTTTCAATCAAATACAGTAATCTGGGAATGTTATTTGGATCAGTAAGAAGAATTAGATAATTAGATTTGATATTCTTCCTCAATAGGGTTTATCAATTACATCCTTGCATGTTTATACTAGTTATAAACTCATCATTGTATGCCAAACAATTAGATAATTTTCTAGATAAAAACTACTCATCTAAGGCTTTCATTTGACTCCGTTTTACCCAATAAGGAATTGGTCTCCCTTGTTACATTAGTTTTATTCATTTCATTTGACATCTCTTAATTGAACATATTAATTCATACCTTGATATTGCATATACAATTTATACCAAATTAGGATCATATCTTTCCACCATCAAAATACAATTTGTGGATAGTTAGGTCAAGTAGGAAACATAATTCAAAATATGTGTCATTCATATAGGTGCACCCACCTAGGTTTAGCAGAGCCTTAGGAGTAGAGGGTTCAACCACATTGGTTGCCCTTTTTGGTTGGCCATTAACGTAGTAAGGGTGTGGCAACCTCTTGTGGCTCATTTGAACCAGTGTTTTTGAGACCTAACACCACCCAGTTATGATTTACCTTTTTACTGGGGTCCTTTTCCTTTGGTCTCAAGAATTTATGTATTTTAGGGGATAGGTTATAGTTATATGGATGTCCCAACAATTTCAACAATGGCTTGAAAAAATATTCCTCAAAGTACAAATAGTGTGATCTACCATATTTTCTATCCCATATGGAAGTCCACATTTGTACAGGTTTATAATTCCCACTTTCATCTACATCTCTTATCCCTAATTCATCTCCCTAGAACCTTCTAACTTGTCCTTCATGTAGAAGCAAATGCATAAACAAAGAGTAATATTTGAAATCACAGATGCTATCACTGTAGATTTTGATCCTTCCCATCCCCTGGTTTAGGGCATTGGCTAAATAACTAGCATAGTCAAATGGTCTGGCATCTTTTCTTTGTATGTCTATAGCTAGGACTATTGGGGAAATTGAAATGAAGGGTGGGACCTCTACTCCTAACACTTGTCCAACTGAATAATATGTATATTGAAAATATTCTTCAAATAAATCCTCATGAAATGGAAGGTTTTCATTACTAGAAAACCTTATGAGCTGGCTACCTTCATCCTTGGGCCTGTGTAGTGTTAGCTTCCATCTTTTATAACTTGTGTCCATGTGATAGTACTCTGTTAGAAGGTCTTTGATTTTAAATGGTAAATTCAAAGAGCATTCCAATCGAAAAACATTAGATATGAGATCTTTGGAGATAATGAGAATGTCAGACCCATCGTGTGATTGAATAGCTCTTCTTTTAGGGTCATATTTGTTGGTTAGAGCTTTAACCAGATTTGTATTAATAAACCCATTGGGTACTACTAATCTTCCTAGGTTTAATCTCCATGGGTTGCAGACTAGTTGAAACCTATGTTGTTTCCTATAATGGTATATAAATAACTCATATCCCTGTCGTGGTGTCCACACGTCTCCTAAACCTTTGTGCTTGTCTGATAATTTATCCGTGGAAGGATTTGTCTATACACTCATTTTAGGTCTTGGCCTTGACCCCGGGCATTGGTCAATTAAGTCCCAGTTTAGAAGTTTTTTCTTTGTTTTTTGTTTCTTAATTTTCTGCGTTTCTGAGCTTTCTTCCATTGTTCAATTTTCTTATAAGCCTTTATAGAAGCAAATTCTTAGTCGGTTTTTGTATACTTAATTGGATTCGCTTTCACTAGTTCTGAGCTGTGTAATAATGGCGAATTCCCAACCTCCTTTCTTCTATTCCCATGTCCAACAAATACTTTTCAAGTCTTAATGAAAATATGTGGTCAAATTGAGGTATAATTCACTCAGCTCTAGCTCATAAACGCTCCACTTGCTATCAATCTTGTCATCAGGTAGATCATTTATTTTGAATATCTCAACAATATAAATGAGATGTCACATCAGTCAAAAATAATCATCATCGTTGCATTGGCGAGACCATGATTCTATTTTCACTGATAACCACCTTCTTTATCGATGAACTCCTTCGTTTTGGGGTATCAACAGGACGCCAGATAATGTCTCCCCGATGTGCCCTAGTTCCTCCAATATCCTTCCTTAACATGTACTTGACGGTTCATGGTCTTATTGGGTCATCAGGGAGACTCTTGTTAGCCTTTGACTGATAAGTGTCACTTCCTTCGATGCATTTAGCCTTTTATCATTGCATCAGGGGAAGCAGACTTTATGTTGGCTCGATAGCCTTCTACTCCCTCGATATACTTTAACCACATGTTGAACTTCGTTACTCTATAATGTATCATTTCATCGGTGGGATGTTTTGTTCCCTTCTGCCGATATGTTCTAGTGTGGCTAATATTATTTATTTAATATGTTCTAATCCCTAAGATATGCACATAGGACCAATCAATCATGAATTCAGCCAAAAAATAGGGTGCTACACTCGACGCTGAACTCGGAGATAAACTAGGTGCTAAATTACACTCCAAAGTAGGCATATAATTAGGTGCTATTATCGGTGCTACACTTGGGAGTGAACTTGGTGAAAACTCGACACTAAGCTCGGTGCTAGACTCAGTGCTAAATTTGGCACTGAACTTGGTGTAGAACCCAACATTAAACATGGCGTAAAAGTCGATACTAATTTGTGTTGAATTTAGTGCCTGCTTGTTTTGGCTAGCACAATAAATGTTAAAAATAGTGTTGACCCAACAAATAGCACCAACTTTTTCAAAAAATTGGAGAAAAATACATTGAAATAGTGGGTGGAAGCAAAAAAGGGAGCTAATCATAGGGATTTGTTGTAGTGGGTGAAAATCGATCCTATACAACCAAAAATATTTTATTTTTTTCAATTTTTGGTGTGTTGTTGGTTTTGCAATCATGTGTCATTTTTCCTATTCTTCATCTTCATCTCTTTCAAATCGGAGCCCTTTAAAAAAGAATTATATGTCATGAAATTAAAATGCAAAGCATGTTCAAATGTTGCAAAATCAAATTACATTTGGGAGCCAACATCCCATGCCCAGGATAGTGGAAATGATTTTTTTATTGTTTGTAACTCTTGAGAACAAAAAAAGAAAAAGGAATAAATTGTTGCTCGTAATTCTTGGCACCTAGGTGTGGAGGTGCATGGAAGAAGTTAGAGGATGTAATTTTGCACACTGAAATTGAAAATTGCTAGAAAAACTCTAGAAAGAGATTTTGCATGATTCTCATGCCTAAGAGCGTGTGTTGAGAGTGGTTTTTGACTTGTAGGATTGGAGAAAAATCTCAACGCCTAGGTTGGGAGAAGGTTACAGGTGATGAACAGAGGAAAAAGGTAGAGAAAATAAAAGGAAAATTGTGAGAGGTGGTTCTAGGGTGTCCAAGGAGGAATGGAGGAAATATTGTTGTTATTTTGAATATGCTAGTAGCTGAGTTTTGGTGTCTATGAATTAGTTTTTGTTATGGTAGAAGGAATTCTTGCCTATAGGTGTGTAGATTGTTGAGCTTGTTAGGAATTCTTGCCCATAGTTTTGATTCTATTTTTGGTTGTGGATTCCTTGTAGCATTTTTTTTTGCACTTTGGATATAAAAATCTGATTTTTAAATTTGAATGGAGGCTATGCCAGTGAATTAAATCTCTAGTTGCAATTTTAAGCTCTGGAAATAATAAAATTTATTTTGTTCATGGTTGCATGGGATACAAAAATCGACAAATCCCATGAGATTCTTAATTGTTGACCTACATCAAAATGCTTATCAAAAGGTGCAAATATGGTGTATAGTAATTTAACTTTGACCAGGCAATTAAGTGATTGATCCAGGAGGACCTAGAAGACCTTAAAAATTCATAGTCTCAGAATCATATGGAACTAGATCCATTGCATAGGGATCACCTACACAGTCTCGATGCAACTTGAATCGTGTCAAAAGGAGAATGTACGCCCAAGATATGCTTGGTCAAAGTTGGGGTCAAATCGAGTATAGGGGCCAGTTAGAAAGGTGGAAATTTTGATCATCTAAAAAATGGTCAAAAGCCACATCATGTCAAAGAGCTCACCACCATGATTTTGATGTCGTTTGTTTCATCGAAAATGGAGCTCGGATGGTGAAGTTATGACCAGTCAAACTTGGTCAAAATGGTGGCGTAGCATCACCAAAGCTTGACACATGGTATATGATGTGGCATAAGTAGTGAGTTGGAATAAATTTGTATTAAACAATAATTATTAAAGGAAAAAATGTATGGTTTAAAAAAATAAAATAAGGAGGATTTAGTGGGATTTGATTCCTTAACCCATGCCTTAAATTCCTCTTGCCTTGCCCATAAACACCAAGAAGAAAAATAAAGCCCGCAAACTCATATTTCAACAAATTAAAAGGGGTTAGGATTTTTATGATTTTAAAGGGAGATTATTTTTATAAACAAGGAAGATTTTCAAAACTACATATGTAATTATGGGAGATTTTTGGAGATAGGGTAGTTTTTTTCAAATCCTATTGTTTTAAACCATATTTGTAAAAAAGTATGTATAAAAAGAGGGAATTTTGGCTTTACAAGGGCAGATTAGAAATTATTGAAAATTCTCTTGGAGAGAATAATTATATTATTGAGAAATTATTGGAAAAGGTGGAGAGAATTAGAATGCTAATGGAGAATTTGATTTCTTTCTCAGAGGAAGATTTACAAGGTGTTGGTTATTACACCAAAGTTGTAAAGGAGAGAGAGACTATGAGTAATTTTTGTGTAGGTTTGGAGCTTGGACATTGTAACAAGGAATTTTCATTGCTTGGTGATAGTAATAAAGTGGTCTACCTTGAGAAAATACATAGTCCTGATTGGACGAACTTTGTTATCAAGCTTCTATGTTAAATTCTCTTCTGTCTCATTCTTCTATATTCTATCTAATTTCCTCTCTATTTCATTTCATTTTATTTTCTAATTTCGTATTTGATTACTAATTACAAAATTTTATTAATTAGTAATTTCATTAATTTATGTAAAAGTGAACCTAGTCTATAATTTAAATGATTAAAACAACATAGTCACACAATTTTGTTTGGATTGGGAATAATTGTAATTAAGGTTAAATACATTTGAATTGTAAACCTCTAATTATAGATCAGTGACCCCCTTATGGTTGGACATAAGTTGACCCAAAACCTTAGATGTATTAATAATCAACTTATCCCCATCCTTTGTTTGAACCAATTCTCTTTATAGTCATTCTTATGTCTTGGGACTTGAGTGCATGTGTGGATCTATTTCCTCAATAGGGATGCCCCCATGACTTTGTTCTCCTAATCCAAATATATTTTCTTTATTTTTTAAGATAACCCTTTTAGATAATTTTATTGTCACCCGTTAGCTTGCATGCAAAATACTTCAAATTGAGCATTACAAATCTTATATGTAGGCACAAGTTCTAGGCCATTAGAATATCATTATATCATCGGAATAGATTAGATCAAAGCATTAGAATATCATTTACATGACATTTTAGCTTTCATTAACATTTGTATTAGCAAATACTACAGATTGATGTATCATCTTTCCTAAGGATATCTTTGATTCTTATTCATTGACAATGGGGCATGATTGTTATATGAGAATTTGAAAGAATTTACCATTATGTATATTAGGCCCCTACATGTACTTAGTGGCACCTCCAACAATACTAGAAGACACAATTATACTACCATGCCAAGAGGACTAGATTGAGTCCAATATTTTCCAAGAGTAGAGTAGATTCTCTATACAAATTTATGATAGTCAAGCTACTTCTAATTTAATAATAGATATTTGATACCAATTGTTAGGTACACAATACAACATAATATCAATCACCAACTAAATTTAATTGACAAATCCAAACTAAGGACTTCTAACCTTTTCTTTTTCTTTTATCATTTTATTATGTTGAACTCTATTAATATTTTCTTGTTTATTAATTACTTATGTGTATTTAGACATAGGTCATCACCATAATCTACATATATTTTTCTAAAAACATAATATAAAACTTCAAATCACAATAAGTTTTAATTAGTTTAAAATTTACATTGTCTTAATTAATAATTTTCCAAATGTTAATTTTTAAATATAAACTAACTATATTTACTTAGCATTTTATATATAGTCATAAATTTATTTCGTATATATTAAAAAATATATCCTTTATTGCACACAATATATTGCTTAAAGTTAAATCATAAAATCACATTTGTTTCCACAAGTTTCTCTCTATTAATTGTAGAGTGAGGAACTAGTAAAGAATTTTTTTTTTCATACCAAAATTTTGCTAATATTCAAACCTTTTTATTGTTATGTTTAAAAATTAAAGTTTATTTTGGTTACCTAGTTTTTATTTTAATGGTCAAGTTGAATGATTTATAAAACATCATAAGATTAAGTCTTGCTAAATGCAAGGTTTATGATGTTTTAGGTAGATGATATCAATATTTATCCCAACAATAACGATCTGAACCAATCAAAATATTTTTAAATTCTTTATTCTTAATTAAGAAAAACCAATTATTCATAAAACTTTCGTATGTACTTCTAAAACTAACAAATTCAAAAAGTTATCAAAAAAATATTATAAAACCTCTCAACAAAAGCACTTCTCATCTACCTTGAACTTCATGTGCCCTTTCTCCCTCCTCCCTCTCGTTTTAGCTCTTTTTGGGTCTACAACTTATCATTCTTATCTTTTAACACTCTTTCATCCTGATGATGAATCACATAGTGTGATTCGAAACGTTGATGAAAAAACATTGACACAATCAAATCCATAAATTGTATTCAAACAACCAAGATGGATTGTGGAAACTTGATATCTTTAAGCACTTTTGTTGGCTGCCCTTCTGCTATCAATATAATTGTTGTAGGTTATACTTTTTTATTTTTTTATTATGAACTGAATTGCCTTGAACCCTTGTTTCCCCTATATCTAATAAAAAATTAAAATACTTCTGAATAACGTGAATGATAAAGTTAGGGGAGAGGATCTGGTAGTTGAGCACCCTAATTTTGCGCTTCTCAAAATCTTATGTAGAAATTTCAAATCACTCCCAATTTTTTACAACTGCTTGCTTGGAAAATCCCTTCCTTATAACTAAGGTTTCAGGGCAACATCATGAAATATGATTCCACATCAACATGATTTTTGTTGTGGTGTTTAAAAAGAGAAAAAAAAAAGTGGGACCCATACTTATGCACTAAATTATGTTTTATTGGTGCACTGATGTGGCATCAAATGATTTTTTTCTTTTTAAATCTAAGGAATACATTTCATTCAATTATGGGTAGTCACCATCAACACTAACAACTTTAAAGTCACAACTATTAGTCCAATTATGGTGTATTCCTTTCCTGTGTTTTCCTTTCCAATCTCTTTGCCTTTCCAATCTTCAAGATCTACTAGTTTTGCTTCATTTTTAGCTTCTATAGTGTATGCCTTTCCTGTGTTTTCCTTTTCAATTTATTTTTGGATGCATTATGAAATGCATAAAATTTTTACAAATGCATTGGACCCTAAACCCTAAACCCTAAACCCGATTTGATTATAGTCACTAATCTTTTCTTCTTCCTTCTTTATTTAGAAAACTAATGATGTACCATTAAGAAAATAATGGAATTTTATGCATTAAAGAAGGGATAGAAAGTGTTTGTGTCAAATTAAGTGTTTGTTATTTTATTTCGTTATATTTATCTTAATTTAATTGAATGTAAAGTGTAGGCACATTAATTTTAAATTAAAAATATATCGTTGAGGTTACACATAAAAGTAAACGAGAAAATACATATGAAATACAAGTTATTTTGTTTTTGACAGAAATCATGATGTGTGTTTTGGGTTTGGAGGAATTAAGGTTTCACTTTTGAGTTTTCTATTCTTTGACTTTGTCAAGTGGACTACTATGTGCACATTTTAGTCAAGTTAGATGTACGACATTCATATGGTCACAATGTTGCCTCTATCTTGCATTTGTGTTTTTAATAGTTGTGATGGTGTCCTCAAAATATCTACAACTTATACATGTGATCAAAATTAGGTCTTTAGATGGGGTGGTGTCATATGCATCTTTTAGGACTTGCCTTGAAGGATTTTGAAAGTCAACTTCTTCACTAGCAGTTAAGTCCTATGAAAATTTGAAAAAAGGTGGGAGATTGGATGCATTGGGAAATGTGTAGAGTGGTTGGTAGGTGGTGTGTGCAAATAGGTATTGTTGTGCCTTAAACACACATCCCATATTTTTTTTGACAAATATAGACTCTCTTTTTATTTCCTATTTTTATAAAACTTCTAATTAAGTTTTTCTTCCTCTAGGTTTTTCTTTTTCCTCCATTTGGTCTAGAGAATGTAATTGCAAGTGAAATGATGGATAAGGTTCACATGATATGTTAAGTGATGAATTCATTTGCAAAAAAAATTGATTGTTTTCCTTAGGAAAATTTTAAATTCCAAGTTTTTGTGAGATTGGAGAGTCTCAAAGAATTATTGGACTTCTACATTAATGTTCAAATCTCTTGAAGTCTTGTCCCTTTCTTCAAAGTTTTTCCTTAGTTGTTTTAATTTTTTGAAATCCATTTTCAAAGATATTTTACAAACTTTTGATGGACATATAAACTTTCAAATTTATTTCCATATCTTCTAATGCCTTTTATTTTTCCACAAAGTATCTTTTGAATAGTGTTACTGTTGATTTCCTTGTGAACTTAGTTTTATAAGCTTTCAATGCAGAACAAGACACCCAATAGGAAATTGAATGATAAACCAAATATTTGGTCCACTTTTGCACCCTTCTATCACAAATTGATGAAAGTGTAAAAATGGTCAAAATATGAAAGTTTGTGGATTTATGGAGGATTGTACTTCTCAAAACTCCAATTTGATATATTGACCTCCCTACATTCCCTATGTTTATGTTTAAGTGGGTTTGCTTTAAAAATGCATATTAGAAAGTTCTTAAGGGGTGTTTGATTGTAAAACTACATATAACATGAGGATATATAAAATTGGCATTTCTTACCTCTTGTCTTGCACCACAAAAACAAGAAAAAAGGCACAAAAATTAGAAAATTGGATTTAGATTTTTTTTTTATCAAACTTTGAAACATTATAAGTTTAAACCTAAAAACTGGTAACCCTTCCCAATCTTGCATTTCTACCAAAATCAATATGCTTTTTATGTATAGTTAATTATGGATTTAATGCTTACTAACAAACTTCCATACTATATTCATATATCCAAACCTATGTTGAATCCCTACATAAAAGTTAAGAAATTGGAAAATTGATAAAACATAGATTGTGGGATTACAATAGAATTAAGGAAATTTTATGATCATCATCCAAACCTTTAGTGCTATTCCACCTTCTCAAAAAAATTAAAGTATAAGAAAACATATTATATTTCACATACTTCCAGCATTTGAGCCTACCATTAGCAAGGATTTAAAGCTTTATTATCCCCTTCTTTGTACCACCATTTTCTTTGGGCCTAACACAAATATGTAGTGCATCCTTAGTACTGCCAACCAAGGATTTCCTCCTAATTTATTTTTTGAGGAAAGTATCAACAAGAAAGTACATTTTATCATCTATAGGACCAAAACTTATTGCAAAAAATAGATCTCCCCGTGATTTAGACAAAATTCATAGTAAAAAAATGAATTTGTCCTCTTATTTAATCTTAACATCAATATATCCTAGTTTATATAAAATTAAATTAAAGGAATGCAAATGTTTTACAATCAAGTCTCCATCTTTCATTTTCAAGTGATGAGATTTCCTTTTAAGATATAACTGATTAACAAGAATCTTTTGTAGATTTGATCAATCCTTCTCCACAAATCATACATGGTTATTTTGTCAAAAAAAATCTGAAGAATGGAATAAGATAGACATAACCATATGGTTCATCATCTTTCTTGTCAATATCTCTCTAGTTTTCATCAACACATCTATAATTTTCTCTCTATATTACGACTCTATTAATTTCTCTCTTGCAAGGGATCCTTTATTTTCAACTTCCAATGTTTTATCAATGTTTAACTAGGACAGGCTTTCTATGATCTCAATCATACATAGATCTATAAAACCCACAAAAACATTCTCCCACTTCAACCATAAAAATTCTAAAACACTACAATAAAGGTATCCCTCTATCTAGTGAAATTATATTTCCAGTACAAAATATTGATAGATATAAATAACACAATAATAACATATAAAAATAATGATCTTCTAATCAAATTACATGTGTTGAATAATGGAATGAAATATATAGATATATAAAATCAACAACATATAAAATACCATTAATAAAGAAAGTATAGATAATATATTAATTTTAATGAAAAGATTGCATCAATATAATCAATTATCTCTTTAGTATAGTAATGATCCAACAACATAATCTTTCTCAAACTTGAAAAAAACACAATACCTCTATTGCATACCTCCAATAAATAGAGAACAAAAATTTAGAAACTATTGAGTAGTATCCAAAAAAATAGGATTCAAAACCATGGGCCAAAAAATACACACCAACTAGAAAAAATCCACCACAATTATATCAATTCAAGATCGCAAGATAGAAAGTAAATTCCAAAAGAATCTTTCAGATCATTTAGTAGGTAAGAAATTAACTCCCTAGTACCCTAGAAAGGAACTACTTGCACATACATACAAACCAATAATGATAAATTTCTCCAACTAAATCAAATATAAATCCCAAGTGATCCATAAGGGAGAAGATCAATTAGACTCATGTTTATCATTAAAGAAGACACTCCATAACTCCCCTTGTTGAAATATAAACTATAATACCATTTTAATTCCCACTTGTAATAATATTTCAAGTGTTTAGAATAAAATTAATAAATAAATAATGTCACCATCCTCATATAGGTATCTAAGTACCCATTTCGAGAATTTTGGATAACATATTATTTTCTGTGTACATGAATAATTATAACAAAGATATAGGATTTGCAATGTGAGTATCACACCTAATCCTAACAACAATAAAATATGGATTAGAACTACTTTTTGCACAAGTGGAGACACTTGAATTGATTAGAACTACTTTTTGCACAAGTGGAGACACTTGAATTGATTCATAAAATATATGATATAGATGTTTCATTGACACTTGATTATGGTGAGAAGTGTGTGCTTAAAATACTCTACTTGCATGATCACTAGTGTAACCTATATTAGTGCAGCATAATATCGCCTCCATTTGGAGGGGATTGCAAATTCCTTGGCCATCCTTTCTAAGGCCTCAAACTTCATATCCCAATTTATTTAGTAGCTTGAACCTAATTTCTTTGGTCTTTTCTCAAATCCACCTAATACATGTATTGAACTAGGATATAGGGAATGATAGGGAATTTCCACATAATAATTTGTTATTACTTGTACATCAAAACTATTAACTAATTCTTGTGTATGGATTTATGTTTTTTTAGGCACCTAGGACAATGTTCACCTAGATTCAAGTTGTGCTAGTTCTTCCTCTTTTTTAGATAGTTTTTATTGTAGATTTTGCATGGCACAAGTATCTCTACCCTCAACTTGAGAAATACCTTATAAGATAGTGACAAAAAGATGCATGAACTACACACTATTAGTTCTATGAGCTACCTAATGATGATATTTCCGATTATCTATGTTGGTTGAATAGTATCTTTCCACTATTAGTTATGGTGTTAGAGATGATGGATCTCATTGAGAAATAATTTTTCTCACATAGAGATGCTTTAAGGGATCCTTCTATCTTGGATTTTTCAACTTCTTACTCACTTTATCCATGACCATAATAGTGAAGGTATGCATGCCTTTGATAGTGATTCTTTGATAAATGAAAATTGGTTTAGTACAATTTCAAGCTTCAACACCATTGATGTCTATTAAGCCCATGAGATACTGATGTAGAAGCATCCAGGGTGTAAGAGAAATATTGCATCCCAAAAAAAAAATTATTTTGATTTTTGTTAGGGTTACTAATTTTAGTAAGTTGGAAGGGATAAAAAATGGCAAGTTTCTATTTTTAGTAATTTTGCATTTGTGCACATATGAACATGAAATCTTACACAGATCTCTAGAATGGTGAAATGAAGACACTGGTGAAGAAATCACTTCAATACCATTTTTCATTTATGAGATATTAATGTTTTTGACTTAAATACCCCTTTAAAAATATTCAAGTCAATTTTGAGGTACCTAGAGGTTCCAGATGGGCCTGAAAAATGATTGGAAATCATAATATATCTAAAGGTATACTATTTTGGACCTTTCTCTTGACGAGATGCTTCCATTGACACAGACCGTTTTTCAATCCAATGGTTGAGTATGGCTCTTGGAAGTTGGACTAAAATTTAGGAATTTTCTAAGACCAGAAAAGGGGTAATTGAATCCAAGTTTGGTGCCAAAAATAGAAGCGACAATTTGTTGGAAAGTGGAAAATATCATATAAAGTGGTTATGAAAGAAAATGGATTCATTTTGGATGAGAAGATAGACAAAATTCTTGCTTTTTAGCACAAAATGGAGGTTGGGGTTTCAATGGCCATTATTGCCATTCATAGACTGGCGTCTAATTTTTTGCATGTATTTGCAACCCAAATTTCTATAATAGCAATCTTGTGACCAAATAGTTGTATTGCATTTGATTGCATGTATGCAGATGATTTCTAAGAGTATAATAAAGTTGCATGTTTGTTGTTCTTTAATGTTATTGTCTATGTAAGGTGTGTGTGAGGGAGAGTCTCACTTCATTAAATACATGAAGGATAATAAAAAAATTATCTAGGTGATGTATAATTGAATTTGAAAAAAAATTATACATAAAAATATTATAGATTCCAATGACACATTATTAGAAAATAAGTTACTTTTGTTTGATGACACAATAAGATAAATAACAATTGAAAAGTATAGTAAGGATGAAATTGATGATTCCTATGATTAGAAAAGGGGTGATGTATCCTTTTTATTTTCATAGATTATGATAGGTTTTATACTAGCTAGACACAAATCACATTGATATGTTTCCACCTCTTTGTGCATCTATTCATGATGTATAATGTAGGTATTTATAAATGTTCAAAGTATAAATAGGTTATAAATATGTAACACATCAATGTTTACATGTGTTTTATACATATAGTCATGTAGCATGTGTATAGGATATTACAAAGTGCCAAACCCAAATGGTATCATTTTTATACTAGATGAATTAATAGGTGTTACACAAATATTCTATTAATTGTTAAAACTGTATGGAGCTATTTCCTATGGAATATGACCTTCTAGGTGTTGTGCATATATGGTGGTAGTTCTTATGGAGGAAATAATTCTAGGAAGACTAGAGCATAGTGTAAGTGGTAAGCTTGTATGCTTACCCATGATTTTGAAGTGTGTGAAGAATGTGTAGTTGTGCATGTTGTTGAAGGAACTTATGCCTAAATGAGATGCACAAAAAGCTACATAGGGTTATATAGGTGTGCAAAAAATAAAATATTATATCCATGCATCTAAGTGCATAGTTATTTCAGAAATATACTAGTACATAACCTGCAATGTACAAGAGACACAAGGAATACAATGTTATTTATGAATCAATGTGCAAGACTATGGTTGGATCATTAATGCTTTCTTGAGGATTATTTATCCTCATTACATTCTAGATAAAACTAGTGCATAAGGATACATTCAAGTCATTAATAATTTATTTAAGTGTGATGATCCCTATTGTACTCTTATGTGCGCTCAGATATCAACATAGGTACTTACATAAGGCACAGGTAACTATGAGTGCACCAATTTGAAGTAAGATAAATAATGTGATTCAACTTGAGATGGCATAGTGGAGATTTATGTTGTATAAATGTTATTAGTATTATCTTGAATTTTTATTAGCTAATTTAGGGAATTCTTATCAAAAGTTGCAAATATGGTGTATAGTAATTTAAATTTAGCCATTGAGAACTATAGAAAGAATTTTAAAATTAAGTGAAGAACTTGAGTGATGCCCTTATGATTGGACATAAGTTGACCCAAAACCTTAAATGCATTAGTTATCAACTTATCCCCGTCCTTGGTTTGAACCAATTCTCTCTATAGTCATTCTTATGCCTTGGGACTTGAGTGCATGTGTGGATCTATTTCCTAAATAGGGATGCCCCCATGACTTAGTCCTCCTAATCCAAATATCTTTTCTTTATTTTTTAAGATAAGTTCCCATTTAGATAATTTTATTGTTACCCCTTAGCTTGCATACAAAATACTTCAAATTGAGCATTACAAATCTTATATTTAGGCACAAGTTCTAGGCCATTAGAATATCATCACATCATTGGAATAGATTAGATCAAAGCATTAGAATATCATTTACATTAAATTTTAGCTTGCATTAGCATTTGTTAGAAAATACTACACATAAATGTATCATCTTTCCTTAGGATATCTTCCATTCTTATTCATTGACAATGGGGCTTGATTGTTATCAAGGAATTTGAAAGAATTTACCATTATGTATAGTAGGCCCTGACATTTACTTAGTGGCACCTCTAAGTTTCAATATAGGTAGAAAACTAGGACAATGTTTCAAAAGTTAACAACACTAGAAGAAACAATTATGCTACCATAATTGATCCATGCCAAGAGGACTAGATTGAGTTCAATCCTTTCCAAGAGTAGAGTAAATTATTTATACAAATTTGTGATAGCCAAGCTAGTGGTAATTCAATAATAGATATTTGACACCAAGTGTTAGGTACAAAATACACCATAATATCAATCACCAACTAAACCCAATTGACAAAACCAAATTAAGGACTTCTAACCTTTTCTTTTTCTTTTGCCATTTTATTATTTTGAACTCCATTATTTATATTTACTTGTTTATTAATTACTTATGTGTATTTAGACATAGGCCATCACCATAATCTACATATATTTTTCGAAAAACAATAATAGAACTTCACATCATAATAATTTTTAATTAGTTTAAAATTTCATTGTTTTAATTAAATAAAAAATCTCTAAAAATGTCAATTTTTAAAATATAAAATAACTATATCTACTTAGCATTTTATATATAACCATAAATTTATTCATATATAATTTTTAATATATATTTAAAAATATATCCTTTATTTCAAACAATATATTGCTTAAAGTTAAATCATAAATATCACATTTTTTCCCACAAGTTTCTCTATAGATTGAGGAATTAGTAAAATATATTTTTTTTATATGAGAATTTTTCTATTATTCACACTCAATTTAGATACAACTATTTTATTGTTATATTAAAAAAATAAAGGTTTTTTTCCTCAATTACATAGTTTTTATTTTGATAACAACGTTGAATGTTTTATGAAAAATCATAAAGATTAAATAAATAATGTTCATATTTATCCCAACAATGATCTTAACCAATCAAAATACTTTTTAATTGTTCACTTTTTTTTGTGGGAGAGAGCTAAGTCTTGTCATAGACAAGATTTACGATGTTTTAAATAAATAATGTTCACATTTATCCCTACAACAATGATCTTAACCAATCAAAATATTTTTTAAGTCTTCACTCTTTTTTGCAGGAGAGGCTAGCTAAGTCATGTTTTAAATATACAATGTTCATATTTATCCCAACAACAACGATCTTAACCAATCAAAATACTTTTTAATTGTTCAAGCCAACTCTGCTATTCGTGAAGGCTTTTAATTCTTCATTCTTAATTAAAAACCAATTATTTATAAAACTTTGATTTGTGCTTCTAAAACTAACAAATTCCAAAAATTATAAAAAAAATATTATAAAAGCTTTCAACTAAAAAAAAGTACTTTTTCTGTTAGCCTTTCTGCTATCAATATAATAGTTTTAAGTTAATATTTTATATGTTTTTATTATAAACTGAATTGCCTTCGAAGAAAAGAATCCTTATTTTCTCATTATCTCATAAAAACTAAAATACTTCTGAATAACGTGAATGATAAAGCTAAATAATGTTCTCAAAGTACACATAAACTTCATTTTCATCTTGACAATTTGCAAATGGGTGACAGATTTTGATGTACAGTCTGAGATGCCGTGCTTGGCTTGTCAAACATTCACAGCCAAACTTTTGAGGAGATTTTTGGCTTGTTTCCTTTCATTCTTTTCCTCAGAAGAAAGCGCTTTTTCACTACAGTTCTGGACCCACCAGCTTTAAACTTTGCCCAAAACCAAGGGAAAATCCAAGCTTATGATTGACTGAACCAAAGAAAATGGTAAGCAAAAAGACCCAGAAGCACAGTCCTCTGGATATGATTATTGTTTTAATGGCGGATAAGAATTGCTTTTCAGGCTCAAATCAATCTTTTTCCAAAGGTTGGTACTTGGTCTTGTTGTAATTATTCATGTTATCGTTATTATTAAGCATGGAAGATTTGGAGCGGAGATGTTTGAAAGCAAGAACCTTTCCCTTTTTAGATGCGTTCTGAAATGGATACAAAGTTTCCAAATGCATTAGACAGCCGATTTCATTCCAATCTCCTCTCTTTTCTCCTCCTTTCTTTAGAAAACGATGGAATTTTATGCATAAAAAAGATAGATAAAAAGTGTTTGTCTCAGATTATTTTTTCCTTATTTTATTTCATTATCTTTAGCCTAATTTAATTGAATGTAAAGTATACGCACATTAATTTTAAATTAAAAATATACGGTTGAGGTTACACATAAAAGTAAATGAGAAAATAGATATGAAATATTGTTTATTTTGTGTTTGCTAAAAACATGGTGTGTTTTGGGTTTGGAGGAACCAGGGTTTTGACTTTTATTTTTGCGTTTTCTATTCTTTGATTTTATGTCAAGTGGATTACTATGTGCATTTTTAATCATGTCAGCTTAAAGACATTCGTATGGCCACAATGTTGCCCCTCTCTTGCATTTGTGTCTTATATAGTTGTGATGGTGTCCTCAACAACTCTACAACTTATACATGTGACCAAAATTAGGTGTCTAGATGGGGTGCTGTCCTATGCATCTTCTAGGACTTGTAAAGGATTTTGAAAGTCAACTTTTTCACTAGTAGTTAAGTCCCACAAAAAATTGAAAAAGGCGGAAGATTGGATGCATTGGGAAATGTGTAGAGTGGTTGGTAGGTGGTGTGTTCAACTAGATATTATTGTGCCTTAAATAGACATCACATTTTTGTTTAGACAAAATGTAGACTCTCTTTTTATTTCAGAGTTTTATAAAACTTTTGGTTAAGTTTTTCTTCCTCCAAGTTTTTAGTTTCCCTCCATTTGGTCTAGAGAATGTACTTGCAAGTAAAATGATGGCTAAGGTTCACATATGTTAAGTGATGAATTCATTTGCAAAAGGTTTTTCTTTTTCCTTAGTAAAATTTTAAATTCCAATTTTTTTGTGAGATTACAGAGTCTCAAAGGATCATTAGACTCGTACACTAATGTCTAAATCTCTTGAAGTCTCATTCCTTTCTACAAAGTTTTTCCTTAGTTGTTTTAAATGTTTGAAATCCTTTTTCAAAGAGATTTTGCAAACTTTGATGCACATATAAACTTTCATATTTATTTCCATATCTTCTAATAGTTTTAATATTGATTTCCCTATGAACTTAGTTTTATAAGGTATCAATGTAGAACAAGACACCCAATATGTAATTGAATGATAAACCAAATTTTTGGTCCACTTCTGCACCAGGCTTCTACCACAAATTGATCTGAAAGTGTAAAAAGGGCCACACTATGAAAGTTTGTGGATTTATGGAGGATTAGACTTCTTAAACTTCCAACTTGACGTCCCTACATTCTCTATATTTATGTTTAAATAGGTTTTCTTTAAAAATGCATTAAAAAGTTCTTAAGGGGTTTTTGTTTGTAGAACAACATCTAACATGAGGATGTATAAAACAGATATCCCTTACCTCTCATCTTGCACCACTTTCTCACAAACTAGAACAAAGGCACAATGTTTTTAAAAAAATCGATTGTAGATTTTTTTCTCAAACTTCCAAACATTATAAGTTTAAACCTAAAAACTAGTAACCCTTCCTAATCTTGCATTTCTATCAAATCAATATGTTTGTTATGTATAGTTTATTATAAAGAGTTAATGCTTACTATGAAACTTGCATACTATATTCATATACCCAAACCTATGTTGAATCCCTACATAAACGTTAATAAATTAGAAATTTGATCAAACATAGATTGTGGTATTACAACAAACTTAAGGTTTATTTGACGATCAATATCTAAATCTCTAATTCTATTCCACCTTCTTAGAAAATTTTAAGTGTAAGACAACATGAAATTGTAGAGTTTGACTTGACATTAGATATCCCTTTTTAAAACCTTATAAATTCTAGTACTCCATCAATTTTTCATAGGGGTGTTTCAAAGACATTTTCTTCATCGAATCTTCACTAATTCTTTTCCAAAATGCTGCCACATCAACGAGGAGCTCAAAGGAGTAAGCTTTTATTTTTTTTTGTGAATTTATTGTTAAATAGGTAGATTTAATATGTTTTTGATGTTAATTTCTTTAATCTTCAGGGGTTGATTTAATCCACTTGATTCTCCTCCTCAAAGTCCTTCTCCTCCTCATGAACAACCACACCAAAATAATCCTAATGAACAACCACAACAATAAACTCCTCTGACAATTCCTCAATGTCCTCCTGGAACTCAACAAAATTTAATGGGGGAAATTTAAAACAACAAATAAACAAATTGAGGAGTTAATTGCGAGGTTGAATGATCTTGTAAGTTCAACCTTAGAAATAATCATGCTTGCAAATTCACTTCAAGCTATGTTAACACATGTAGATGCAATTAACAAGAAATTAAGTGGTTGGGCAGATAAGAGGTGGGATACAAATATTTTTATTCATATAAACTATCCTACAAACAAGTAAAAAATGAAAAAAATACAAAATATGACTTGTGTTCACTATTCACTAACCCACATACAAATAAACCTCTTCACCTTACAAGAAAGAGGTTTCCTATCCATTGGTGCAACCACCAAGGGATAAAGGACAATTTTTGGCAGAGGTGGTGGATGGTTTTTGACCATCCTCCATGCAACAATAACAAGGTCCCCTAGTATTTTTTGAGGAAACTCTACTATGAGTTTTTCCTCAACAAAATCCCCCACTATTTTGATATGCAAGACTTCCAAGGGAGAGGTGGTGGGTCAACATAGGATATACCAGGTGCACATCTTGATCCTCAATGGACAACAAGATGAGCACTCACTAGACTGGCTTATGAGCATGTTGCTATCCCTTCCATTGTGAAGGAGAGTGTTGAGGTGGATACTCTACAATCTATTAGTTCTCTGACCTAGAGTATCATCAAGTGTGTGAGCCCTTCAGTAGAATGTGAGCCAAGGGAGACTTTGAGGGGTAGGGTTCCACCCCATATTTTTCAAGCTTGCAGGTCCACCTATACATATGACCCCATAGATAGTTAGGAGGTTGGTACGCAGGCTACATCTACAGCTGATCAATTGGTGATGAAAAATGCCATGTTGAATGAGGCTTTCGGCCTTGATACTCAAGTAAATGTTAGCATGTTCATTGAATTATAAATGTTAGCAAGTTCATTGAATTAGTGTTCATACTATTTTCACCGGCCCTCCACCTCCTTATTACTCCATGTGACATCTAAGTATGCTGAGGTATGTAACTAGTAAACAATTATAAATATTACATGTGAATAGGATTGTTATATGAATGGTATTCTAATATCTAGTTTTGGATGTTGAATAGGTTAATATTGGAGATTTCATGGTAACACCTCCCAATGGTGGTGGAGTTCAAACCTTCACTCAGGTAATAGAATAAAGCGTTTAACTAATGAACTGTACTTAATAGATTTATGTAGTTTATATTCATATCATTGATTACATTGCATTGTACATATTTAAAACTCAAAGAATTACTAAAATTTACATTTCATAACTAATAACTAGATGTTGATAGATGACAAAATTTCAATTACAATATAGTTTTTTAAAAATTCAACATAAGCAGAGATGTAATTAGTTCACCTAGTATAACTAATAACTAGGAGCAACTGCTAATTGCATTTTCTTGTCATGGCATTCCATGAGACCACATTTTATATTTGAGGCATTTTTTCAAACAAATCATTGTCTTGTCTATGTTATGGATGTTTGGAAAAAATCTATCAAAGCAGAAAAGTAAGCAACAACATAGACAAAGCAATGAGTTGCTCAAAAAAATGCCTCAAATAAATGTGGTCAGACCACATTTCTTTGAGGCATTTTTTCAAACAACTCATTGCCTTGTCTATGCTACCACATTTTCCATACATTTCTACTAAAGCATTTTATCAAACAGTTAACTTCCTTGTTGCTATGGCTAAAATCCTAAAACAAGTGCTTTCCAACAAACTATGAATGGTTGGAAAAAATCTATCAAAGCATAATAGTAAGCAATAACATCTAAAAGGTAGTGAGTTGTTTAAAAAAATTCCTCAAAGAAATGTGGTCTCATGGTGATGGAATGAAATTCCATCACCATGAGACCACATTTCTTTGAGGCATTTTTCAAACAACTTGTTGCCATAAGAATAGATAATCCTCTTTAATCAAATAAAATCATTTTAAGGTCTTGGATTTGATCCCCAAATCTAATCCCATCCTCCATCTTCATCCTTGGATCCTATTCTTCCAATCCCCAAGTTCATTTCTAATCCATCATCCTAATTTCCATCCTCATCCAAAATCAGTATCAATATTTCTTCCAATCAATCCTCCACCATGTCTAACCATCTAATCTATCCTCCATACCAACTTAGTATATTCTAATACAACTTCATCCATTCCAACCAACCCAAACCATATGATGATGATGATGAGGAGGATATCCTTTTTGACCAACCCGAATATAATACCAATGATGACAATGAGAGAATTGTGGATCACCTCAAATCCATTTTCAATAGACAGAATGCTCCAATTTTCCACCAATCCCCCATCCAAAGCTCCCCTCAAGTCCCATCCATATCATCCCCATCCACCACCACTAATTTTATCCTCACCTACTATTTCCATAATTATAAGGATGCCATGCTTAGATGTCTCCTTAGAATCAGTGCAAACCTTCCATCCTCCCTACCTTCATCCAATCCCAATCCATCTCCTCTTTCTTATCCTTCCCCTTCCTTTGACAACAAAAACCAATCCTTTAGCCAAAATTCCCCTCCAAATCCTTTTCAATGTCCTCATCCTCATCCTCAATTTACCAATCCATGGAAGCTTGAACCTCTTATTCCACTTGTTCATATCCCACATCCTTAAAATCTACATCACCCCACTATTACCAAGAAAATTTATGCCATGTCTCTCATAATAAATTCCTCCAAGGAATATTCGCAAAGGTGGCTATTTCCCCATGCAAAAACAAAGTGGTGCAATCTTCTCATATCATGCATCCACCTTCATCACCCCCATATCAAGATAAACCCTAATAACCTAAATCTTAAATGAATCCCCTATCAATCCATCTATCCAAGTTGAAGAGTCTATAAAACCTTCCTCCCTCATCAAACCATCCATATCAAATGAACTTTGTCCATCTCCTAATCCAAAGCATGCTAACATAGATTCCCCTCCATATAAAGATCAAGGAAACCCTTCTCCTCCATCATATGATCCCCTTCCATCTCATGATCCCGTTTCCAATCAAGAACAACATATCCCTTCCATCTCATCTAATGATATCTTTCCATCTCAAGAGCAAGATATCCCTTCATCCCCCTCTCACACTCCCCTCTCCCCCACTTCCTCTAATCACATCCTTCCATGTCTAGATCATAGTACCTCTTCCACTCCATTGTATGACCACTCTCAAAATGTGGTCCCAAAGTACACCTTCCACCCCATCTAATGATCCTCTTCCCCTCATGATAAAAATATCCCCCCTTCATGTCATGATCCCCCTCCATCTCATAACCAAGACCATACTATACCATCCACCCCATCCCAACATAATAGCATAGAGAAGGCAATGAACTATTTGAAAAAAATGCCTCAAAGAATTGTGGTCTCATGGTGATGGAATTCTATGACAAACAAATTTGTCATGGAATTCCATCACCATGAGACCGCATTTCTTTGAGGTATTTTTTTAAACAGTTCACTACCCTATGCTACCAAATTTTTCATACATTTCTACTAAAGAATTTTATCAAACAGTTCACTACCTTGCTACTATGGATAAAATCCTAAAACAAGTGCTTTTGAACAAGATATGGATAGGGAAAATAGTTTAAGCATAATAGTAAGAAATATATAGTTCTGTAAGTATTGAAATTTTTGTTTATTATCTCATACATTATAAGCCATGACTTGCATCACTATTCTAGTTTTTGTGATTGAATAATTTATTGTTTTATTTTCAAATGATGGAAGCAAAAACACCTCCCAATGTTGATAGGGAAATGGACCATGATATATCTTCCAAAATAGAGAGCTCAATGGCTCTCACGGGGTTGTGAGGAAGATTAGTAAATTTCAAATTACATTCGTTGTTATAGTTATTTATTATTGAAAAATGAAATGATTATTGATTCATAATTTAATTTCTATTTGGATGGTTTCTATAGGACTTTGGCATGCTAGAACCTAAGTAGGCGAATCTACCGCTTGAGGAGAGATATTGTTTGGTAGTGGTAAGTGATTATTTTGTTAAATATATCAATTTTTTGTAATATAATTTCTATATATTAATGTATTTACTTGTCATTGTAACAGTTGAAGCTTGATTTGGAACTAAATAGGAGGAGCAACCCTCAAATTCAAAGTAAACGAGTATCATATGCATCACCATCCACCCAACCAACAAAGACCACCTGTCTATTTACTCCACCTGGAGGGCAATGAATTTTGATTGGGATCATTTTTTGTATGCTATAGGACATTTTTGGACATATTTTGTATTGCATATACTTTACATTATATGCCTATATGGTATTCTTGTAAGCCTATATGGTTATTTTGTATATATTTTATACTTATATCGACATATATTGATGTATTCCTACATGGCTATTTGGTTAATACAAATCTTTTTTTATCAAGGGTGTCCATATTTGCATTATAAATCCACACTTCAATAGATATTTGTAGATGGTTTACTTAAAATATTTAAAATCCAAGTGTTTTTCATGCACTCTTATTTTCTATAATTGTAAATATATAATAAATTTTGAACATTGTTCTCCTATAAGATTATTAAACATTAAATCAATGATATGAATATAGTAATGCTTCATGCTTCATGTGATTCACAAAGGAAATTCATATGGATGCTTGATGTTTCATGCTTTATGTGTATGCTTCATGCTTTATATCATTGAAGAAGACATCTACCATTCCATGTGTATGCTTCATGCTACCATTCACTTGTATGCTTTATGCTTCATGTATTACGTAGATAAGGAAAAAATCATAAAACTATTGACAAAAGAAAATGAAAAGTAACAACTAAGTCTCACAAACAAAAACTCAGGGCATGCAAGTCTTATTAAAAATCATAAGGGAATTTGATTATTGGAGATTAAGAGACCATGAATCAACCTTCCCAACAAAAAACTTCATAAATATTCATCTTATTTCTAAATAAGAATTCAAACCCAATAATTAGAAGAATGCAAGTTTAAAAGTTAAAATTGCACGCTTACAATAGTCAATAAATAGCTTCAAGAGACGTGTGTGACAAAAACAAAACCAACTAAAAGTTCAAGAATTGCCTTTTCCCCAAGCATATCTAAAAAGTTAAAAATAAATCAATTTAGGTTCTCATGAATAGTGATGATATGAATTTTGTTGTGAATTTTCAAAGGTGAAAAGTTGTGACCCTTCAAATAGGAAAGAATATGAACATTTTATAATGAAGCACAATGACCATGCCTAGCATAGATGTGCCCACCTAGATGTGTTGGCACTAATTGTTTGGCCCCATGAAGAACAAAACAAAAAGTAGCCTACCTTGCAACTTTACACTACATGCAACTGACCTGTTTTCCATCAGTTGAAATCTATTCACTAGGGGAAAATGACTTGGAGCTATAAAAAACTAAGAGAGGTTGTTGTAGAGGTGCCTTATGTGATCTTGTAGCCTCAGATGAAATGTTTCCAAGTGCCATTGTTTCTGCGTAATCACTCATCGAAGTTTGCTACCCTTTTGCACTTTGGTCTCTTAAGAGACTTTGACAGTAGAATGTGGCTCAAACAATTTCGGTGTGTTTGTGTGAAAAAGAGGACCTTTCCTAGCATAAACCCACCCATACAGACATGTTAGAATAGTCGATTTGGTTGTATGAAGAACATAACAAAAATTACACCACTTTCCAACTTTACACTACATGCAACTAACCCATTTTCCATCAACTAAAATCTATTCACCATAGGAAAACAACTTGGATTTATCAAAAAATGAGAGGGGTTAGTATAGAGGGGCCCTACATGATCTCATAGCCTCAGATGAAATGTTTCCAAGTGCCACAGTTTTTGAGTAATTGCTCGTCAAATTTTTCTGCCCTTTTGCACTTTGGTCTCTTAAGAGACTTTACCAGTGGAATGTGGCTTAAATCGTTTTGGTACAAAAGAGGACCTTACCTAGCATAAACCCACCCATACAGACATGTTGGAAAAAATGGTTTGGTTGTATGATGAACAAAATGAAAGTTAAACCTCTTTCCAACTTGTCAGTACATGCAATTGACTTGTTTTCCATCAACTGAAATCTATTCACCACGGGAAAATGACTTGGAGATATCAAAAAATGAGAGAGGTTATTGTAAAGGGGCCCTATGTGATATCGTAGACTCAAATGGAATGTTTCCAAGTGCCATCATTTTTAAGTAATCGCTTGTTGAAGTTTTCTGCCCTTTTGCACTTTGGTCTCTTAGGAGAGTTCACCGGTACAATGTGTCTCAGACTATTTCGATGTGTTTGGGTCTAAAAGAGGACCTTTCCTAGCATAAAACCATCCATATAAATGTTTTTGAATAGTCGGTTTGGTCATATGACGAATATAATGATAGTTACACCACTTTCCAACTTGTCACTACATGCAATTGACCTATTTTTCATCAACTATAATCTCTTCACCACGAGCAAACAACTTGGAGCTATCGAAAATCGAGAGAGGTCATTGTAGAGGGGCCCTACGTGATCTCGTATTCTCAAATGAAATGTTTCCAAGTGCCATGGTTTCCAAGTAATCTCTCATTGAAGTTTTCCACCCTTTTGCAATTTTGGTGTCTTAAGAGACTTTGTCGGTAAATGTGGCTTAGACTGTTTTAGCATGTTTGGGTGTGAAAGAGGACCTTTCCTAACTTAGAACCACCCATATAGATGTGTTGGAACAATCGGTTTGGTCGCATGACTAATAAGTAGTGATGCAATTAATTCACATAGCATAACTAATAACTAGGAGCAACTACTAATTGCATTTTCTTGTAATGGATTCCATGAGACCACATTTTATTGAGGCATTTTCAAATAGTTCACTACTTTGTCTATGCTATGGATTCTTGGAAAAAATAGATATCAAAGCATAAAAGTAAGCAATAACATAAAAAAGGCAATGAGCTGTCTGAAAAAATACCTCAAAGAAATGTGGTCTCATGGTGATGTCCATCACCATGAGACCAAATTTCTTTGAGGCATTTTTTAAAATAGCTCATTTCCTTTTATATGCTACCACATTTCCCGTACATGTCCACCAAAGCATTTTATCAAATAGTTCACTTCCTTGCTACTATGGCTAAAAGCCTAAAATAGGTGCTTTCCAATAAACTATGGATGGTTGGAAAAAATATATCAAAGCGTAATAGTAAGAAATAACATAGACAAGGCAGTGAGTTGTTTGAAAAAATGTCTCGAATAAATATGGACTCATGGTGATAGAATTCCATTCCATCACCATGAGATCATATTTCTTTGAGGCATTTTTTAAACAACTCGTTTCCTTAAGAATAGATACTCCTCTTTAATCAAATCAAATCATTTTAAGGTCTTGGATTTGATCCCCAAATCTAATCCCATCCTCCATCTTCATCCTTAGATCCTATTCTTCCAATCCCCAAGTTCATTTCTAATCCATCATCCTAATTTCCATCCTCATCCAAAATCAATACCAATCTTTCTTCCAATCAATCCTCCACCATGTCTAACCATCTAATCTATCCTCCATCCAACCTAATCTATTCTAATCGAACTTAATCCATTCCAATCAACCCCAACCATATTGATAATGATGAGGATAGCCTTTTTGACCAACCTGAATATAATCCCAATGATGACAATGAGAGAACTTTGGATCACCTTGAATCCATTTTCAATAGACAGAATGCTCCAATTTTCAACCAATCCCCCATCCATATCATCCCCATCCACCACCACTAATTTTATCCTCACCTACTACTTCCATAATTATAAGGTTGTCATGCTTTGATGTTTCCTTGGCATCAGTGATAAGCTTCCATCCTCCGTACCTTCATCCAATCCCAATCCATCTCCTCTTGCTTATCCTTCCCCTTATTTTGACAACGGAAACCAAGATGTTAGCCAAAATTTCTCTCCAAATCCTTTTCAATGTCCTCATCCTCATCCTCAATTTACCAATCCATGGAAGCTTCCACCTCTTATTCCACTTGTTCATATCCCACATCCTTAAAATAAACATCACCCCACTATTACCAAGCAAAGTCATTCCATGTCTCTCATAATAACTTCCTCCAAGGACTATTTGCAAAGGTGGCTATTTCCCCATTTAAAAAAAAAGTGGTGCAATCTTCTCATATCATGCATCCACCTTCATCACCCCCACATCAAGATAAACCCTAATACCCTATATCTTAAATGAATCCCCTATCAATCCATCTATACAAGTTGAAGAGTTTATAAAACCTTCCTCCCTCATGACACCATCCATATCAAATGAACTTTTTCCATATCCTAATCCAAAGTATGCTAACATAGATCCCCCTCTATATAAAGATCAAGGAAACCCTTCTCCTCCATCATATGATCCCCTTCCATCTCATGATCCCATTTCCAATCAAGAACAACATATCCCTTCCATCTCATATAATGATATCTTTCCATATCAAGATCAAGATATCCCTTCATCCCCCTCTCACAATCCCCTCTCCTCCACTTCATCTAATGACATCCTTTTGTGTCTAGATCAAAGTACCTCTTCCACTCCATTGTATGCTCACTCTCAAAATGTGGTCTCAAAGTACACCTTCCACCCCATTTAATGATCATCTTCCCCTCATGATAAAAAATCACTCCCTCTTCATGTCATGATCCCCGTCCATCTCATAACCAAGTCCACACTATACCATCCACCCCATCCCAACATAATAGCATACAAAAGGAAATGAATTGTTTGAAAAAAAATTCCTCTATGAAATGTGGTCTCATGGTGATGGAATTCCATGAAAAAATTGTTTTTCATGGCATTCCATCACCATGAGACTGCATTTCTTTGAGGATTTTTTTTGAAAAGTTCACTGCCTTCTCTATGCTACCACATTTTTCATACATGTCTACTAAAGCATTTTATCAAATAGTTCACTACCTTTCTGCTATGGATAAAAGCCTAAAATAGGCACTTTCAAACAAGCTATGGATAGGGAAAATAGTAAGTATAATAGTAAGAAATACATAGTTCAATAAGTACTCAATTTTTTTTTTATTATCTCATACATTATAAGCCATGACCTGCATCACTATTCTAGTTTTTGTGATTGAATAATTTGTTGTTTTATTTTCAGATGATGGAAGAAGAAACACCTCCTGATGTTGATATGGAAATGGAGCATGGTGTATCTTCCACAATAGACAACTCGATGGATCTCACAGGGGTATGAGGCATATTAGTAAATTTCAAATTACATTCGTTGTTATATTTGTTTATTATTGAAAAATCAAATGATTACTGATTCGTAGTTTAATTTCTATTTGGATGGTTTCTATAGGAATTTGGCATGCCAGAACCTAATCATGTGAATCTTCCGCTTGAGGAGAGAGATCATTTGGCAACGGTAAGTGATTATTTTGTTAAATATATTATTTTTTATAATGTAATTTCTATATATTAATGTCTTTACTTGTTATTTTAATAGTTGAAGCTTGATCTAGAACTAAATAGAAGGATTGAACCTCAAATTCAAAGTAAACGAGTGTCATACACATCGCCATCCACCCGACCAACAAAGGCCACCTATCTATTTCCTCCACTTGGAGGGCAATGACTTTTGATTGGGGTTCTTTTGTTGTATACCTATATGGAATTTTTGGACATATTTTGTATTGCATATACTTGACATTATATGCCTATATGGAATTCTTGTAAGCCTATATGTCTATTTTGTATATATTTTATACTTGTATCAGCATATATTGATGTATGCCTACATGGCTATTTAGTTAATACAAATATTTTTTATTGATGGTGTCCATATTTGTATTATAAATTCATGCTTCAATAGATATTTGTAGATGGTTTACTTAAAATATTTAAAATCCAAGTGTTTTCCATGCACTCTTCTTTTCTATAATTGTAAATATATAATAAAGTTTGAACAATATTCTCCTGTAAGATTATTGAAAATTAAATCAATCATATGAATATAGTAATGCTTCATGCTTCATGTGCTTCACAGAGGAAATTCATGTGTATTCTTGACACTTGATGCTTTATGCTACCATGCTTCATTCTTCATGTGTATGCTTCATGCTACCATTCTCTTTTATGCTTCATGCTTCATGTATTACGTAGATAAAGAAAACATCATAAAACTATTGACAAAAGAAAATAGAAAGTAACAACTAAGTCTCAAAAAAAAAAACTCAAGGCATGCAAGTATTATTAAAGATCATAAGGGCACTGGATTATTGGAGATTAAGACACCATGAATCAACCTTTCCAACAAAAATCTTCATAGATATTCATTCTATTTCTAAACATGAATTCGAACCCAATAATTAGAAGAATTCAACTTTAAAAGTTAAATTGCATGCTTACAATAGTCAATAAATAGCTTCAAGACACGTGTATAATAGAATCAAAACCAACTAAAAGTTCAAGAATTGTCTTTTCCCCAAGCATGTCTAAAAAATTGTAAATAAATCAATTTAGGTTCCAACGAATAGTGATGATATGAATTTTGTTGTGAATTTTCAAGGGCGAAAAGTTGTGACCCTTCAAATAGGAAATACTACTAACCTTTTATAGTGAAGCACGATGACCATGCCTAGCGTAAATGTGCCCACCTAGACATGTTGGCACTAATTTTTTGGCCCCACAAAGAACAAAACAAAAAGTAGCCTACCTTACAACTTTACACTACATGCAACTGACCTATTTTCCATCAACTGAAATCTATTCACCACGGGAAAAGGACTTGGAGCTATCAAAAACTGAGAGAGTTTGTTGTATAGGGTCCTATGTGATCCCATAGCCTCAGACAAAATGTTTTCAAGTGCCACAGTTTCTCAGTAATCACTCGTTGAAGTTTGATGCCCTTTTACACTTTGGTATCTTAAGAGACTTCGTTAGTAGAATGTGGTTCAAACCGTTTCAGCATGTTTAGGTGCAAAAGAGGACCTTACCTAGCATAAACCCACTCGTACAGACATGCTAGAATAGTTAGTTCAGTGATATGATGAACATAGAAAAATATACACTCACACCTTCCTCAACTTCTCGAGAGCATGAATAATCTCTTCATTGAATATATTTATGTATCTCATTCAATTTGGTTTGCTTCTTTTTCAAGTTTTTTTAGAGCATACTAACCTCCTTTTGGTTGATGATAAAATCTTCTTCTTGTCTTTCAATTCCTTTTCTAAGTGGTCAATTTTAGTCTTCAATTGTTTTGCTTCAATTTCAACACTTCCAACTATTTCCTTTGCATCTACAACTATTGTTATCATCTTTGGAAGTGTCTTTTTGATTATAGAATGCAAATGTTTCTTTAAAAAAATTCTTTACAAAACTTCTCTACCTTTATAGATAATACTTTTAGGTGTCCACTGCATCAATTCTCCTTTTTTCACTTACATTTCATATTTCTTCTTCTTTATCATTTATTTCCAATTTTATTTCTTCCACGAAAGTCTTAAGTTCAAGAATCTTTGACTTCATTTGTTCATTTGTCAATCTTCCCATAAAGATTGGAATGATTGCAGGATATGCCCAAAATAGAAAATCTATGGAAAATGTGGTAGCATAGACAAGGAAATGAGTTGTTTGAGGCATTTTTTCAATCAACTCATTGCCTTGTCTATGATTTTTATTACTATTATGCTTTGATAGATTTTTTCCATGCATCCATAGTTTGGTCGAAAGCACATGTTTCAGGGTTTTAGCCATAGCAACAAGGGGACCTTGGAATGGGGTATGACATCTATCAAAACATAAAAGGGGGGATTTTCATGAGTGTAATGGTTGCAATTGCCTTAGTAGACACATATGAAATGTGGATGCATATAAAAGGCACATGAACTATTTGAAAAAATGCCCCAATGAGAGATGTCCTCGTGGTCAATGTGGATGCATTGACAAGGTAATGAGCATTGTGAGAAAAAATGTGTCATGAGTGTTATGGTTGCAATTACCTTAGTAGACACATGTGAAATGTGGATGCATAGACAAGGCACATGAACTATTTGACAAAATGCCTCAACCAAGATGAATAAACAAGTGCAATAAGAACACAAGGAAAATTTAAAGCTAATTTTTTTTGAAGTATTTCTACCTTGCAAAATGTGGTAGGATAGACAAAGCTCACATGAATTTTTTGATGGAATACCTTAAATAAATGTGGTCTCATGGAATGGCATGATTGAAAGACAGGCACGCAATGGATTTTTTAAAAGATATTACAAACTTTCAAGAAAATACAATTGGCTTGACTATAAATCCAAATTTCGCAACTTTTGTCAACATCCTAACTTTGGAACAAGGTATGGGTGTATGTGCAAGATCATGATGGGCCAAAAAGTGGTGATATCTAAGTGATATGATGGCCCATGTGGCTGACGAATTTTTTATACCCAAAATTGATGAAATGAAAAGGGCTTTTAAAGGAGATTCTATGCTTTCCACCAATATAAATTATGCTTTACTTTGAATTTAATAAATAATTATTATTCATTTTCTATTTGAATTACGACTAAAGTCCTAATTGGTAGGTTGATTGAAAAATATCTATAGCTTTCAAACGACATCACATTTTTTGAATCTGAAACATGTGTCACATTCTATGCTTTGCATACTATAGGATTAAAAAAAAAAAAATGTATTTCATGAAGTTTTGACCAAGTTAAGGTGGTTAGACATACGATCTTTTATATTTTTTAAAATTTGTAATAAAAAATTCATAATTAATTATTTACTTGGAAAAAAATTACAAAAAAATATGCATCACATGGAACATGAGTCCCCTACTTATATATAAAATATTATAAAAAATAATTATCATTTTATTGTGGTTAGGGTGGTCAGACAGACACCTACTTCTTATTTTTTCCCTGAAATTTAAGTACTACTGCATTGAAATTTCAAATTTTCACCAAATAGATTTTAAAAAATAAAAATAAACTTAGTAGTTTAGAAACTAAATTCAATTTTCTATAGATTATATTCTTACATATTTTTGAAATAATATAGATAACTTATTTAATTTTTTACGTCAAGTTGCCTAACTCTAATTTTTTGAATTTTATTGCCGCTTAAGGGCCTATTTTTTCCATGATGATCATGCACATACCCATGGGCATCAATCAATACATTGAAAGAAAGGGGGATTTTTGTCAAATGTTATAATTGCAACTCCCTTGGAAACAATGTATGAGAAATGTGGAAGCATGGACAAGGCATGTGAATTGTTTGATAAAATGTTTGGTAGACATGTATGAAAAATGTGGTAGCATAGACAAGGTAGTGAGTTGTTTGAAAAAATTCCTCAAACAAATGTGGTCTCATGGTGAGTACATCACCATGAGACCACATTTGTTTGAGGAATTTTTTCAAATAACTCACTACCTTGTCTTAGTGAGTTGTTTGAAAAAATGCCTCAAATAAATGTGGTCTCATGGTGATGTACATCATCGTGAGACCACATTTGTTTGAGGCATTTTTTCAAAAAACTCATTACCTTGTCTATGTGGTATCATTTACAAGGTATCGAGTGAGCTCCTCGGCTTGTCAATGTGGTATCATTGACAAGGTAGTGAGAAAGGTCCTCGACTTGTCAATGTGGTAGCATTGACAAGGTAGTGAGATCACTACCTTGTAATGGGTACCTTGGAATGGGGTATGACATCTATCAAAACATAAAAGGGGGGATTTTCATGAGTGTTATGGCTGTAATTTCCTTAGTAGACACATGCGAAATGTGGATGCATAGACAAGGAACATGAGCTATTTGATAAAATGCCTCAATGAGATATGTCCATGTGGACTACAATGATTGTAGGATATGAACGAAATGGATTTATTGAAAAGTATTTAGAAAATTTCAAGAAAATGAAATTTATATCTGTAAAACCAAATTCCAAAGCATTTTCCAACATCCCTCATGCCTATACCAAAATGGAAATTTTGGAAAGGGGTATGCACATCCATAAAAAAGGAATGAGAAACGATGTATTATATTATATAGTTATAACTACTCTCATAAATGTGTATACAAAATGTGGAAGCATACATAAGGTAGGTCAATTGTTTAACAAAATGCCTCAAAGAGGTGGTTAAAAATGTAATTGGAAACTATAAATAGTTGTGTAGTTTAAATTTTTGCAAGAGGGGCTAAGGTTATAATGAGAAACAAATAATTTGATGAACATGGAATATGCATAATAACAAAATCAAAGCATTTTATTAAGCATGTATGATAAGGGATGATAAAGAAACATAATAGAATTAAGGAAAATGTAAAGAAAATGTGTAAAAGATTGACATTCCTAAAAAACAAATATTCAATTATGTAGTCTTTTTTTCTTCTTGAATCAAACTCCTCACCAATTTGAGTTTTCACAAGCTTGCTTCCTTTTCAATGTTCAATTGTATATAACTCAAGTAGAATTACTAATAATAATACAAATAACCAATATATAATGTTAAATTCCTATAATTCAATCACAATTAACATTGCAACACTACAAAAATTGAGACGTGAATTGATATATATATCAAATTCAATGTGAAAATTCTGTTATTTCCTTGTTCCTAAGTTGGAAAACCATAAAAAGGTTGTGGAAAGTTCATGCAAAGGTGGTAGAATGTGAAAAATTTACATGTGCACTTTCTAACAACATCAAAAATATATTTTCTTGTTGGAACACACGCATAACCAGGAGAATAATAAAAAATGTGGGCTTGGATCACAGGTCTGCTAACTTTTTTTAACTATTTTTAAAGCAAGCTAAAATGCCCTCACATTATAATGCGAGCATGTTTTGTCTTGCTATACAAAATACCTATATCTCAACTTCTTCAAAATGCACTCGCATAATGAAAATGTTGATTTTCTAAAGGTTTCCTCTCTCTCTCTCTCTCATTATCCATCCATCCCTCCTTAGCCATCTAATTCTCACTTAACCCTAAACCCTATCCCTAAACCCTCAATCTTGGAAACTATGCCTTAAACCCTAATTCCTCAACCCTATACCCTTAAACCCTTAATACCTCAACCCTTAAACCCTAAACCCTAAACCCTAATCTCTCCATCTATCTCTCACTCCATCTCTCTCTCTCTCTCTCTCTCTCTCTCCCTCCTTAGCCATCCATCCATCCTTAGCCATCTAGGTCTCTCAATTACCCCTCAACCCTGGACACTATTCCTTAAACCCTAATCCATCAACCCTATACCCTTAAACCCTTTATAACTCAACCCTTAAACCCTAAACCCTAATCTCTCTCTCTCACTCCCTCCATCTCTCTCCCACTCCTCTCTCCCACCCCTATCTCTCACACTCCCTTTCTCTTAGGTCTCTCCCTCCCATCCCCCTCTCTCTCATATGTCTCTCCCTCTAGCACCCTACCTAGATAAATCTCTCTCTCTCTCTCTCCCCCTCCCTCCCCCATCTCTCTCTCACTCCCTATATACCTCTCCCACTCCATCTCTCTCACTCCCTCTCTCTCTTAGGTCTCTCTTAGGTAACTATCTCTCTCCCTCCCTCCCTCCCTCCCTCCACATCTCTCTCAAACCCTCCCACCCTACGTAGATAATTACCTCTTAGTCCAACCCCCTCTCTCCCACTCTTTCTCTCTCTGGGTCTCTCTTAGGTCTCTCTCTCCCACACCCTCTCCCTCTTTCAGGTCTCTCTCCAACCCCCTCTCTCCTATAACTCTCTCTCTCTTAGGTCTCTCTTGCCCACCCCCTCTCCCTCTCTCTCTCCCTCTATCTCTCACCCATCCCTTTATATCCCACTCCCTCTCTCTCCCACCACCCCTCTCTCCTAGGTCTCTCTCTAAGGCACCCTACCTACATAACTATATAACTCTCCCTCTCTCCCTCTCTCTCAAGTATCTTCCTTTGACCCCCTCTCCCTCTCTCAGGTCTCATTCTCTCTCTTGCTCCCTCTATCTCTCTCCCACTCCCTCTCTCTCTCTCTCAATCCCTTTACCCTCTCCCACTCCATCTCTCTCACTCCCTCTCTCTCTCCCACTCCCTCTCTCTCCCACTGCCTCTCTTTTCCCATCTCTCGGGTCTCTCCCTCCCACCCCCTCCCTCAGGTCTCTCCCTCTGGTGCCCTACCTAGGTAACCCTCTCTCTCTCTCTATCCCTCACATCCTACCTAGATAAGACCCTCTCACTCCAACCCCCTCTCTCCCACTCCCTCTCTCTCCCTCTCTCTCAAGTCTCTCCCTCCCACCCCCTCTCTCTCAAGTCTCTCCCTAAGGCACCATACCTACATAACTAGATAACTCTCTCTCTATCTCTCCCTCTCTCTTAGGTCTCTCCCTCCCACCCCTTCTCCCTCTCTCAAGTATCTCTCTATCTCTCACTCCCTCTATCTCTCTCCCACTCCCACTCTCTCTCTCTCACTCCCTCTATCTCTCTCCCACTCGCTCTCTCACACTCCCTCTCTCTCCCTCTCTCTCAAGTCCCTCTCTCCTACCCCCTCTCTCTCTCAAGTCTTTCTCTCTCTCCCTCTCTCTCCCCCTCTCCCTCTCTCTCTCCCCCTCTCTCTCTCTATCCCTCCCACCCTACCTAGATAAGTCCCTCTCACTCCAACCCCCTCTCTCCCAGTCCCTCCCTCTTAGGTCTCTCCCTCCCACACCCTCTCCCTCTTTCGACTCTCTCTCTCCAATCCCCTCTCTCCCACTCCCTCTCTCTCCCTCTCTCTCAGGTCCCTCCTTCCTACCCCCTCCCTCTCTCAGGTCTCTCCTTTCCACCCCCTACCCCTCTCTCATGTATCTCTCTCTCACTCCCTCTATCTCTCTCCCACTCTCTCTCTCACTCCCTCTATCTCTCTCCCACTCTCTCTCTCACTCCCTCTCTCTCCCACTCCATCTCTCTCCCACTCCCTCTCTCTCCCTATCTCCCAGGTCTCTCCTTCCCACCCCCTCTCTCTCAAGTCTCTCCCTCTAGCACCCTACCTAGGTAACTCTCTCTCTCTCTCTCTCTCTCTATCCCTCCTACCCTACCTAGAGAAGTGGTTTCAATTGATTTTAAAATATTAAAATTTTAAAAAATGAAATGCCTAAGCCTAGGAAAAAGGCTAGCATTTTGTCCTATATAACAAGGGATACATCAAGACCTAGGTATAACAAAAATTGTGACTTTTTTCCATAAAAGATAAATAAGACATGAGACCTAAAGAATACTATATCTCCACCATCAACCTTGGATACTCCACTAGAGAACAATATATATCAAAATTAAGAGCTAATGTAGATGGAACTATTTATAGGCTATAAAAAGATGAGAAGAAGAAACGAGAGTTGAAAAGGTATATTTTTGAGTTCCAAGGATATATCAAGAGTTTGACAAGTCCTTTGCAAGCTACTTGAGAAATACTCTACCACTCATGTCCTCATATCTTAAGAGGAATTACTCACTTGATAAAATGAAGAATGTGTAGAGTAAAGAGGGTTGGAAGAGAAAATTAATTATGAAAGGAGAAGAAATATTGAGGAATGCTATAGAAGCATGAGTTGGAGCCATTAAATGGAAAAAGAAGACAATCAAGCTACTAGAAAATTTCTGATAAAGGTAAGAGAAAAGTGAAATAGAATTTCCTAGATTGCTAGCCATAGAAGCTTTAGATGATTAAATACTAATAAAGGAGAATATATTGACATATAGAACAATACCACACATAAGATAATTGATTAAAAGATTAAAGTGGAAAGAACTATTGATAAAATGACAAATATGAAAGACTTGGCTATTGATTTAAAATTTGAGGTAACTATAATTGAGAAATTAATAAGCATAAACTTGAATCCAAATGATGTTATTGATGAATATGTGTTCTAGGAAAAATTTAAGAAAATCATTCATAAAACAGTAGACAATAAAGGTAAGAAATTTGATGAAGAAGTTGTGAGAAAGGCTATGGAAGACATGAATTTTATGAATAAGTATGAAAGAGAGGAAAGGACTAGAAGTGCCACCTATGCAAGAAAGGAAAGAACTAGAAATGTTACCCATGAAAGAAAGGAAAGGACTAGAAATGTCACCTATGAAAGAAAGGAAAGGACTAAAAATGGGTATTCATTTTTGGGAACTTACATAATTAGATCCATAGGTGTAAACTAGATTAATGTCATTTCCATTGTCATAGATCTAAAACCTAGCCCTTTAAATTTCAAATTCAATTTTTATCCCATTAACTCTAGCATAATAGTCATTATGAGCAAACCTAATACATGCTTATGCTGATTTGTGCACTTAGTTGTTGTAAAGATATTCACTCATTGATTTGAAGTCATGCTAGGCTATTGGAGATCATGTAGGAGTTAATAAGGACTTGTCATTGATCACTTTGAGAACATTCTAGTAGCATTTATTAGAGCACATGATCTTATAGATATGGCATGCTTCCTTGAAGTCTTTGATCATTAGAGCCATAAAGACAATTTATTAGGGTAAACTTGACCCTCACAAACTAGTAGATTCCCTAAAGTTGCTACTAGACACTCCTAGTCTTTACACACATTCATACATCAAAAATCAAGGTGGGTGAATTTCAATAGTCTATTTCAAATAAATTTTTGAATTAGAATTCAACTTTGCACACATATTCAAGTCTCACTCACAAAGATTAGGTTTGGAATCTCATAGGTGAATCCCAATAGAAAACTATTAATTTGTAGTATCTAAGATTTTTATTTCATCAAGCTCTAAAATTCCTACACCTTGATGAACCAACTTCTTACATCTATTCAAAAACACATTTCCATCATCAACTTTGAAATTAAATAACACATTAATTTATTTTAATTTTCACATTTAAATTTAATAATTTGAATTATGAATCTTATATCTAATTTTAAATTTTATTTATAATTTATAACGATTTATTTTAATCAAATTTATATGAAAAGCACATTTAGTTTGTTTTCATTACAATTTACTTCTATAAATATAATGTGTATTTTTAACAATTGTATAAAATTAAAAAAAATCAGTGATACAATATTTATTTATAATTTTATGATAATGTAGAATTATTCACATTTTAATTGTAGTTTTCATTTGTCTCATAAGCTCCATTACAGAGCCTGCCTGATTTTCTGTGAGATACAGTGTTGAATGGATCCACTAAATTCCAGACGACCTCTCTAGAAGTTATCACATTTTCTAAGATAGCAGCCTCCATAGAATCTCAAGGAGATTGTTAATCTACAGAATAAACATGATCTCTTTAAAGAAAACTGAATATTATCTGATAGTCAATAAACCAATCAAATTGAAAGTTTATTGAATTACTTTCTACGAAATGAACATTAGAATCTGACTTGATTGAACAATAAATTAATAATCATCATTACAGAATAAATTCAGAAAATCAGAGGAAAATCATTTTTTTCTCATAAGATCGTTGTTTTTTGATAAATCTTTTTGACTTTTTCAATCTATTAATAATTATAAGATTAAAAAAAAAAATATATTCCTTCTATTTTAAACGCTATTGATATTAAGATAGTGATTTTTTTTTTCTTCTTACTTTAATCAAGATTCTTACCATTTAAAAATCTATAATTATAAATTTAATCTATTTCTATAGTTCTAAATAAAAAATTATATAAGAGAAAAACATTTTCTTAATGGAACTGCTGTTTAAATGTGACTTGGCTTCTATTAACTATATCTGTGTATATGTGATTTAGATTTTATTCTGTAGTGACCACAACATACCAACTATTTCTGTACAAAATATCTAAATGGCTTTAGACTTTTCGGAATAACAAGCAACTGGTGCCTTCAAATTTCATATTCTGATTACCAAGTATGAAATAAATTTCTGCACTCTAAAGCATAACTTTGCTTAATGTGCACGTAGTTTAGAGTTTTTCTTTTGGAATTTGCCAAAGTAAGCATTTGAAATGTGAACATGAAATATTCCATGTCCCATTTAGCCTTCAATAGCTGCAACATGCTTTTCTAGGTATCAAATTACAGATGTTATTCTTATCGCCAAGTCCAAATCAGTTCAACTATAATAATAATGATTATAATGGTCGAATAAGACTAGCCATCAACCAGATGTTCAAACTCAGAAATAATGGAGATTTCACACCAACAATGGAATTTCGAAACCATCCTCTTATTTTAAAAACAAATATGTGCATCTACAATTTTTATTTTATATTTAAATGAAAGTGGCTGATATGTGAAATGACAAGGTGTGACATACTTGATGCTATTTAAGACTTTAATGGTGTTGAACCCCAAAAGTTATACATATAGTGTGAGGTGTAAAAGCTCAATCATGATTGAATTGATCTCCATAATATGTAGTAAGCATATTTTTTTATAAAATGTATGTTTAAATATAATCATGATATACGATAATTAGCAATCATATTTTGGTGTATAATGGGTATGTTGAAAAGGCTTGGAAGGTCAATTAGGATAAATTTTGGTATTTTTTTGCATACATTTGTGTAGTACATGAGGTCAATTGGTAGGCCATGTAGTAAATGATGTTTGTACAACAAAGGTCTCAATGGCGAAGTGATAGCTTCAAATTAACTATGCATCCACTTACAAGGATCCAAACATGTCTAGAATAAAACCTATGGAGAAGGAAGATAATCAGGCTCCATTACTAACAAGCTCATGTTATGCTTGCAATAGGGAAGAAGGGAGAGAGAGAGAGGGAGAGATATAGGGGAAAGAGTGGGAGAGAGAGAGAGGCGAGGAGATAGATATAGGGGATAGATATAGACAAAGATGGAGATGGAGATGGAGATGGAGATGGAGATGGAGATGGAGATAGAGATGAAGATCAAGATGGAGATGGATATGGATATGGATATGGAGAGGAGAGGGAGAGATAAAAAGAGAGAGGAGAGAGGGATAGATAGAGACAAAAGAGATAAATATCCAAGATGCCCTAGTTAAATTCAATAATAAAAAATCAAGAAACCCTAGCTAAAACTATAGTTGAAACTTAAAATGTAAAGATCATTCAAAACATCATAACTATAATAGAATTTTGGATGAACACAAATGATAAATATCAATTAGGAGGTAAAACCAAATGGTAAAAAAAAAATTCAAACCTTGGATAACCAAAGAAATAATATATGGATTTAATGTGTCTTAGAGGATTTAAATGAAGTTACAAGGGAAAAAGGTGTGAAGTACAAATTTAATGGTCCCACTCCTACCTCTTATATCACCATGGGATGGGGGAACATATAAGATATAGATCTAAGGCATGTGAGCCTAGAAGACTTCCACCAAAGAATGACTGACCATGATGCAACATGGAGGACCAAAAATATAGTATTAAATGGATTAGACAAAGCAACAAATTTCCCAACTTCTTTGTATTTTCTAGAGTTAGTGATGGAATGCATCGAGCATTATAAGGCTTAGAAAAGGAAAATAGTAGTAGAGAAACTTGAGTATATGCAAAATTAAACACTAGTTTTATCATAAATATTTTCAACATCCGTTTCTAAATACTAGGATAGGAATCATAGACAAAGGTCAAGCTAAGAAATAATTCAATAACAACATTGACGCATGCAAGAACCTTATGAATGCCAAATGGATGGAGCATCCCGAAAAATAAGTACCAAAGCTTATTGAGTAGAGTTATGGGTTTACTAATTTCTACCAAGTTTTAACCTTGGACGTACTTCTACCTTGAGACCATTATAGAAGGAAGCAACATGATACACTCTAGGAAGAGATCATTAGGGATAATATTCATGAACAATTGATAATCTTTGAGATCAACAAGAAATTATACATGAATTTATATTTAGTATATGCACTAGCACCAAAGTCCAATTTTACAAGATTAGAAAGAAGAGGAACCGTGGGGTTGAGGCCAAATAAATTCTTCTTTTGTATTCATTATCCATAGCTATAATATAAAGAATCTCTAAAATATTATAGGAGAGTAAATGATGAATTATCTATGAGGTTAGTTAGAATCATGCAAAGAGATAAAGAAAACATATTATCTATTAAATTCATCACTCAAATTGATAAGTTTGATAGTTGGCTCATCTAGTTTCCAAAATTTTCCTACATTAGAATTGAGGGTTCCCAAATGCCCCATATGAATTACCACAGTATCCAATAGATAGAATTGTCTTATTAGAACTAATGATATGATTGGTTAAATCCCATAAGTAATTGGAGGTCAATCATAAGATAAGAGTCCATTTTCCAATAGTAATTGGGTGGTATGCATGTGCTAACATAACTTATGCTAAAGCATTAGATACATAGTTAAAATTGCATAACCTACAACATTATGAAGCTATACCAATGTATGATCCATTTAGAAGAATGGAGATATGGGTATCATCTAGTCTTAATCATTTACTTCACATAAAATAATTTCAGGTAGATTATAGTGATGACAATGATGTTAAGAAAAGGAGTTACTATAGGTTAACTATGAATCAAATGAAGACATTAGGTATGTGCAGAGAGTGCTTGATTAGATTGAATATGATGGTTTTTTAAAATTCTTATTATTATTTAAACATGGTTTTTGATGAACCAATTCCTGAACCTAATTGGTTAGAAGAAGAAGTATCCTCAGTAAAAGTATTAACACAACACATCTTAGATAATAGTGTGTGTTAGTTAAATAGTTACACTAGGGCATTGAGGACACATTGTGTTACCCTAGCCTTCAATAATGATGTAATAAAAGAGAGAAAGGATAAAGTAGAAGAATATATTTATGTATTTTTGGTTAAGAAAAGGAGAGTACAGAAAACAACAATGGTACAACCAGGAGAGGGTTCAAATGCTAATATTACTAAAGGAATAGTAGAAGGGGTTCCCTTGGTACTTGAGGTAATTGTTGTAGTAGTACC
This sequence comes from Sequoiadendron giganteum, assembly GCA_007115665.2. Lineage (NCBI taxonomy): Eukaryota > Viridiplantae > Streptophyta > Pinopsida > Cupressales > Cupressaceae > Sequoiadendron > Sequoiadendron giganteum. The sequence goes on from CM021101.1 coordinate 200,482,028, forward strand.
TAAGTTTCCCATAGCCACTATTCTTCCAAAACCAAAAAATACTTCACAAACCATTGCTTAAGCTACTTAATTCCTAGCCACGAGTCAAATTTCTAAATTAGTACAATAGGAGAAGCAACCTATTTTTGTTACTCCTACTACTTCTCCTATCAAGAAAACCAAATTCATGATACCTCCATCTTTGTCCAATATAGAAATAATTGTAAAATAGTTAGATGCAACTTAGTTAGCCCAAGAAGAAGTAAGTAATAAAGGAGAATATTCTCTAGTTCCAAAAAGTGTTATACAAGAGATCCCTATTAAGAAAGAGCAACATGAGGAATAACCTAAAATAAGCATATTAGAGAATTAGTAGATGATTGAGGAACTACAATGTGATATTCATTTAACATATTATTGATGCGGGTAACAAATAACCCAATGAAAGTCAATAAGAGGTCCAAATAATTGTGCAAGAAGCTAATATACATGAAGAAGTTGTTGATCCAAATAAGGAGGTTACTACAATGATTAAGATAGTGAAAATAGATCAAGAAGACGAAGAAGTTACTGTAGAAAAGGAGAGATTAATTGAAGAAAGACAATAAGAAGAAATAGTGGGCATGAGTCAAATAGACACATCAAAACAACCAAAGAGTTTTGACCAGCCCAAATATTCAACAAGGCCTAAACTATAAGAATAAATATCAACACCTACTGTACCTTCTTGGTTAGAAGGGAAGACCCAATAAAAGACATGAGACCTAAAGAATACCATATATCCATCGGGTAAGTGCACCAATCTGTGACACAATTTAGGTGCCAAATTGAAAAAAGGATAAAAAAAACACCGAAATAAGGCCTTTGGCGTGCGCCAAATGTATTTCTAGACATAAAATGCAAAAGTCGGGTTTGGAACCCTCATTTTGTCTTCAACCCGCAGCTTGAGAAGGAAGATTTCAGGTCTGCAGCTCGCGCTCACCAAATCTCCTCCATTATTTGCATCCTTAGCTTTCCATTTTCCATGAGAATGCTGCCAACACATCGGAGAGGTCGAAGATTGCAAAGAGGTGTGTATTTTTATTCTATTTATTTCGAATTTGATTTGGAATGCAACTTTAAATATATTTTTATAATAAAACTTTGTTCTAATTCTCAGGGAATGAATCTCCACCTCAAAACATTGAGAATTCACAATCACCCTCTCATCAAGAGCCTCCTATACAAGAACAACCCGAAACCCCTCCATCAATTCATAGGCATCCTCAAGGAACACAAGAAAATATTCAAAATCAAATTGAAAACAATAAAAGAGACATTCAACAATTAATTGCAAGATTAACCGAGCATGCCGAAACCCACCCTTATAGGAGAGGGATTGTTGAATCATTGAAGTCAATTTTAACTCATGTAGGAGAAATGAGCGAGCAAATGAATTTTTGGTCAACTAAGAGAGATGAGATGAGGCAATTTTATGCTAATGGTTTTTCATATGCAGATGTCAAAAAACTAAAAATTAGCAAAGCGAGTTGTGTGCCCTATTTAAAGACCCAAAAGCCAATGAACCTTTGTCCCATGCATGCAGGAGGTTCCCCATCCATTGGTGCCACCATGATTTAATTAGAAACAAATTTTGGGAGCGGTGGTGGATGGTATTTGACCAACCTCCATGCAATAACCATGAGGTGCCGCAATACTTTTTGAGGAAACTCTATTGCGAGTTTGTCCTCAATAAAATGCCAAACTATTTTGACATCTTAGACTTTCAGGGTAGAGGTGGGGGCTCCACACACGATAGACCTGTTGCACGACGTAATCCACAGTTGGCACCGAGAGCCTTGGGCAGACCCATGGTGGAGCATGTCGTTGTTCCTTCCATTGTTAAGGACAGTGTAGAGGTGGACACGATGAAGTCGATTGGCTCACTCACCCAAACCATTTTACAGTGTGTGGGTCCTCTAGTAGAGCCTGGTGTGGAGGAGACGTGTAGGCCCCGAACTCCACCCCACCATTGTGGCAGTTGTGGTGTTGTTTGCACGTATGATTATCAGGGTGCTCGTGATGCAGCTACATAGCCTACGTCAGTTGCAGAGGCGATGGCTTTCACAGATGATATTCTGAATGATACATTCGGCATTGACACTCAGGTAAAATTTAGCAAGTTATTTTAATGTTTTTTATTAAAATATATTTTGAAATTTAAGAATAACTAAATTAGTAGAATTTTGATATGTTGAAATTTTAGGGTCGCATTGTTCATGAGGGATGCTCTATTCCTATAGACCCTTATATATTCTCGACGATGAGTCCACAGGTATGCAACTAGTATTAAAGATATTATTATTGCATTTGAATAGTTGAATGTTATATTTGAATGTTTGTCTCATAACATGCTTCCGATTTCAAATAGTTTCCTGGTGCACCTTCTTCCTCCACACCTCGTGATTCATATCCTCAAACAACGTACACTCAAGTAGCCTTTATTCATTAATAGGGTTGTAAATCTATGTTAGCTAGTTTCCATAATTTTGCGTATATACAAATCTACAAAATTGATGAGAAACACAAACATTGCATTCAAGTATTCCTTGATCGTGTCACATTATGTTCTCCTATATCAATACGATACCTGAGATATTGTTTCATTTGCAGATGTTGACAAGAGATAGCCTTGGTGATGTTGGTGGCACGATGGACCATGGAGTTGCTGTAGCAATAGCCAACTCTGATCCATTGAGAGAGGTATGGAATAGATTAGTCGATTTGACATTATATTTTCTCTTTTATGGTCTATTATAGAAAATTTTCACGATAATTTTATGTAGTTTAATTTCTATCTTCATGGTTGCTACAGGTGGTTGTCACTCTAGATCGTGGACATGGTGATTCTTTAAATGTGCATGATGACTATATGTATGCGGTAAGTGATTATATTTTGTTATATGCCATTCCATAATTTAATTTCTATGTTTTAACATTTTTACTTTTAATTGTATCAGTTGAAGGTCCAGAGTGAAGAGAGGAGGAGTAGTGGGCATGTTCGAAAGACAAGACAAGCAACAGTCACTCCATCCACCCAAATTTCGAAGGCAGCACAGGATCTATTTCCTTCCCCTAGAGGGAAATGACTATGTATTAGCGTTGTTTTTTGTATGCCTATGTGGCATTTTGGAACATATGTTTTGTACTATTGATATATATACGTGATATTTTGTCAAAATGGCTCCTTTGTACTAAGCCTATATGGTTTTTTTGGATATATTTATATACTTTTATCAATATATATCATTGTATAGCCTTTCAGATTTTTGATTAAAGAAACTCTTATTTTGCTACTGCCATTCTTGAATGATTTTATCATGTGTATCGTGTAAGTTGTATGCTTGAATGTTGTAGGCGTGGATTTCGTTTACATCTAATGCTTAATTAATTACCATGGAATGCTCAATAAGCCCCATCTAAAGCATATTGTATAAGTAAGCTCCATTCATGGTGGTTTGTATCCTTTGGAATGCTTCAATTACTTGTGCCTCACTGATGCAGAGGCAAGGAGGCTCAAACCCAATTAGTCTGACAACTTGCCTTCAAGGGGCTCCTAGCAAGATTAATACAACCTATTTTGAGCAATCTACACAACCTCAAAGCCCCATCAAACCAAACTCTTCATTCAACACCTTACCCAACAATCCACCCTTGTAGCACTCTGATGCAGAGCCAAGGTGGAGAAGACTCACAACAATGGAAATGTCAATTCTCAATCAAGAACTCTTCTTCATAATGATTCGGCCTAATAGGCATCAACCCACCCTCAAGGGTCTCAACTCCTCAACCTTGTAAATGAACAACAAGACTCCACCAAGGCCCTACAAAGACCATTAACATTCATACAATGACAATTGAATCAATTGACAACAATCCCTAAGTTAGATTCATCAAGGTTTCCAAAACTCACATTTGTGACTAGTTATTCTTGTAGTACTCAAAACTCAGTTTTAGCCAGATTTCTCCCAACCATTCCAAAACACTAGACAATTACAAGATGGATTGAGATACCCTTTTTAGGGCTACACAACATACCAAAGAATCAGTGGTCTCTCTTTTGGACCGACATAGACTTTCAACACCTACTTTAATTTTGGCTTCACAATTAGCCCTTTTTTTCCAAAGGGACCACCCTTCCAACTTTAGGTATCTATCCAAATGCCTTGGAAAGTCTTAGTTCATGGTGCCAAACCTCAAATTTTGTCATTAGTTTGTGTTTATAGAGCCTCTAACTCACAAAACCCAAGAAACCCTCCAAAACCTTCACAAAATCAAGGGTTTTAAAGAAACATACAACTCTAGACATCTCTCAACACTTCCAAAGCCCCAAACACCTCAAAATACTTCTTTATAGAATCATCAAACCCTCACATAACCCTTATAGGCATTAATTCTCAAAAACCTCTCTTTGGTTCCTCACTTCCATGTTGGAAAACCCTTGTTCAGTCTTAGAATAGTCACAAAAACCCCACATAATTATGACTCCTTATTCCAAAATGAGTTGAAACACTTATTATAACATTTTTTCAATCAATCCATCGAGATAAAGTAGCAAACAACAAGTGAATTGATTTTTACATCACAAATTTCCCCTCAAACCCTTGATTCAGCAACATTGGGACAGTCATTGTTTGTGTTGGTTCTCTCTACAAACAAAGAGTTAAGACACCAAATAAAAAATAAATGAATTAGAAAACATATAGACACATCCTCTAAAATTATTAGACCATGAAGAACCTGTATGTGCCCGTACAACACTCAAAAAGATCAAGAAAACAATATTTTTCTAGAAAATTGCTCAAAACTGTGGTGTTTATTGTGTAAAATTATTACACAACTTCTTCCACTCTCTCATTCGAGCCTTGGTAAGGATTTTTAAATAATTTTCCAACAACCATATTCTCCCCAATGCCCATAACCAACCTTGGGATTAGTTGGTCCCTTAATTACATTTGTTTGTGTTAAAGTTGCTTTGTCAGCATTTTACAACTTATATGATTTCTAATTGACTTACCCTTTATTTGCATTATGTTTGATCTCTCAAAGATTATTAGACAAAATAAACCAAAAGACACTAAAATTTCCCTATTGATGTATTCAAATAAAAAAAAATTGATGATGTGGTGTAGGTGCTCCTGCACCAAACTCAAAACCCGGTCCAAGCCTAATTTTTCCCAACCTTTCCAAAAAACCTGACCATTTAAAGGTGGATTAAGATACCCTTTTCAGGGTTACACAACATATGCCAAAACCAATAGTAACTCTTTTGGACCAACATGAACTTTCAATACACCTCCCTCACTTTAGGCTTCACAATTAGGCCTAATTTCCAAAGGAACCCCCTCACAAACTCACCTCCAAACCAAGGAAACTTGAAAAATTCTTAGGGATTCTCACCAAACTCAGGATTCTCCCATTTTAAGAGCCCCACGAACTTGTTCTATTCCTCTGCTCACAAACCATCGTAAACCTTCACAAAAACAAGGGTTTAAAGAAACTCATAACTCCAGACCTCCCCCAATCCTTCCAAAGGTGAAAATACCCCACAATACCTCTGCCCTAACTTAAAGGATAGTCACAATCCCATTCCTTTCAGTATTTCTCAGATTCAGTACTTGAGTTCCTTACTTTCATGGTGGAAACACCCCTGAACAACATTAGAACTTCACACCCCATTGAGTTTATTCATTCTCTCAGCCTCCAAAGTATTCATACACCAAAATAATCATGGTACATGCCAATCCACTGAGCAACAGGGTCAAAATAGTAGGTGGATTGGCTAATGTGTCATGCTATTGCCCTCAAAACCCCTAACACAGAAAATAGAGCAGTAACCAAGTTTGTTGATCCCACACACACCAACGATGGATTTAAACCTTCAGAACATATGCCAAGAGAGTAAAAATATATGCAATCAAGTATCCAAAGCCTCAAGTCATTATAGACTTGTCTGGGCCTGTGCAAGGCAAATAAATTTTCAGGAAAACAAAGAAAACCAGTGATCAGCGTTTTCAAGTATATTTTGTTATTAGAAACTGAACAAAATCAACCCTCAACTCGGGTTATTACAGTAATATATCTTGATACCACCTTCCAACTACCCCTTGAGCCGATCAACCACCATAACCACCCTTTGTTAGACTTCTAAGATGGCAATTTGCCAATTTTTCTCTTAATTACCATTCATTCACAACTTGATTTTGCAAATACCACCTAACTGACCTATTAAGCCTTTTAAATATAATTGCAAGATATTTACATAGCATATAGAAATATAGAGAGAAATACAATAAATATTTTAACAATGAATTGTAAAAAATGGACTTTTGTAGTTTATATTCATGTCATTGATTACATTGCATTGCACATCTTTCAAAGTCAAAGCATTACTTCACTTTACATAAGTAATATTAGATGCTGATATGATCTGAAAATTTAATTACAATATAGTTTGAACAAAGTCAATCTAAGCAGTTATGCAATTTCTTCACATTGCATAACTAATAACTAGGAGCAGCTGCCAATTTCATTTTCTTATCATGGCATTCTATGAGACCAAATTTCTTTGAGATATTTTTTCAAATAGTTCCCTGCCTTGTCTATGTTACCACATTTTTCATACATGTCTACCAAAGCATCTTCTCAAACAGTTCACTACCTTGTTGCTATGGCTAAAAGCCTAAAACAAGTGATTTTGAACAAGCTATGGATGCTTCAAAAAATATATCAAAAGCATAATAGTAAGCAATAGCATAGAGAAGGCAGTGAACTGTTTGAAAAAATGCATCAAAAAAATTGCTTTGAAATGATAAATTTAGTTGTGCTTTCACTCTTGTTTAACATTGTATATCTGCTCCTTTTTATAACAAGAGAAAAAAAACGTAAAAATTTGTATAACAAGAGATAAAAACTATCTTCTTTGAAATCGAAAGGCATTTCCATAGCATAGATATATAGAGAGAAAATAAAATAAAGAGTTTAAATAATGAAATGTAGAAAATAGATTTTTGTAGTTTTTATTCATGCATTGCACATCTTTCAAACTCAAAGCATCACTTCACATTGCATAACGAATAACTAGATGCTGATAGATGACAAAATTTCAATTACAATATAGCTTTTGACAAAGTCAACCTAAGCAGTTATGCAATTACTTCACATTGCATAACTAATTACTAGGAGCAGCTGCCAATTGCTTTAGCTTGTCATGGCATTCCATGAGACCACATTTCTTTGAGGCATTTTTTCAAATAGTTCATTCCCTTGTCTATGCTATGACATTTTTCATATATGTCTACCAAAGCATTTTATCAAATAGTTCATTGCCTTCTTGCTATGGCTAAAAGCCTAAAATAGATGCTTTCGAACAAGCTATGGATATTTGGAAAAAATCTAGGAAAGCATAATAGTAAGCTATAGCATAGACAAGCCATTGAACTTTTTAAAAAATGCCTCAAAGAAAAGTGGTCTCATGGTGATGGAATGCCATGAAAAGCCATAGACAAGGCAGTGAATTGTTTGATAATATGCCTCAACTACTTGCATTTGACAACTTTTTCCTCGAGTGAAAATTCGCCACCATAGGAAAAAGCCTCTGAGATAGCGAAAACTGAGCAAGGTTATTGTAGAGGGGCCCAACATGATCCCATAGGATCAAACGAGAAGTTTCTAAGCATCATTATGTCCGAGTAATAGCATGTTGAAGTTCACAGCCATTTTGCACTTTGGACCCTTAAGGGATCGATCCGGTTGAACGTAGCTCAGAGCGATTCCGCATGTTTAGGTGCAAAAGAGGACCATTCCTAGCGTAAATGTACCCACCCGGATGCGTTGGAACAATCCATTTGGTCACACGAGCTACTGAACGAAAGTTGCACCACTTTACAACTTTCAACTACTTGCATTTGACAACTTTTTCCCCGAGTGAAAATTCGCCAGCACAAGAAAATGCCTTCGAGATAGCGAAAACCGAGAGAGGTTATTGTAGATGGGCCCAACATGATCTTTTAGGATTAGACGAGAAGTTTCTAAGAATTATGGTGTCCGAGTAATAGCATGTTAAATTTCACAGCCATTTTGCACTTTGGACGCTTAAGGGATCGATTTGGTTGAACGTAGCTCGGAGCGATTCCGCGTGTTTAGGTGTGAAAGAGGACCATTCCTAGCGTAAACATACCCACCTGAACTCATTGGAATAGTTTGTTTGGTCACATGAGTTGCAGAACGAAAGTTGCACCACTTTGTAACTTTCAACTACTTGCATTTGACAACTTTTTTCTCGAGTGAAAATTCACCACCATAGGAAAAAGCCTCCGAGATAGCGAAAACCAAGAAAGGTTATTGTATAGGGGCCCAACATGAACTCGTAGGTTCAGAGGAGAATTTTCTAATCATCACGGTGCCCGAGTAATAGCATGCTGAATTTCACAGCCATTTTGCACTTTGGCCCCTTAAGGGATCGATCAGGTTGAACGTAGCTCAGAGTGATTCCACGTGTTTAGGTGTGAAAGAGGAAAATTACTAGCATAAAAGTACCCACCTGGACGTGTTGGAACAATTTTTTTGGTCACATGAGCTACAGAACGAAAGTTGCACCACTTTGCAACTTTCAACTACTTGCATTTGACAACTTTTTCCTCGAGTAAAAATTCGCCACCATAGGAAAAAGCCTCCAAGATAGCGAAAATAGAGAAAGGTTATTGTAGAGGGGCCCAACATGAACTCGTAGGTTCAGACGAGAAGTTTCTAAGCATCACAGTGTCCGAGTAATAGCATGCTGAATTTTGCAGCCATTTTGCACTTTGGCCCCTTAAGGGATCGATCCGATTGAACGTAGCTCAGAGCGATTCCGCATGTTTAGGTGTGAAAGAGGACCATTCCTAGCATAAACGTACCCACCCGAACATGTTGGAATAGTTTTTTTGGTCACACGAGCTGTAGAATGAAAGTTGCACCACTTTGCAACTTTCAACTACTTGCATTTGACAACTTTTTCCTCGAGTGAAAATTCGCCACCATAGGAAAAAGCCTTCGAGATAGCGAAAACTGAGAAAGGTTATTGTAGAGGGGCCCAACATGAACTCATAGGTTTAGATGAGAATTTTCTAAGCGTCACGGTGTCTGATTAATAGCATGCTGAATTTCGCAGCCATTTTGCACTTTGGCCCCTTAAGGGATCGATCTGGTTGAACATAGCTCGGAGCGATTCCGCGTGTTTAGGTGTGAAAGAGGACCATTTCTAGCATAAACGTACCCACCTAAATGCATTGGAACAGTTTTTATGGTCACACGAGCTGTAGAACAAAAGTTGCACCACTTTGCAACTTTCAACTACTTGCATTTGACAACTTTTTCCTCGAGTGAAAATTCGCCACCATAGGAAAAAGCCTCTGAGATAGCGAAAAATGAGAAAGGTTATTGTAGAGGGGCCCAATGTGAATTCATAGGTTCAGAAAAATATTTCATAATCACCATGATTTACGAGTAATACCTTGTCAAATATTGTTTCCCTTTTGCACTTTGCACCCTTAAGGGATCGAGTCGGTTGAACCATAGTAGTTGTTTTGTTGAATGTCATACCCTACGGTATGTTAGAGATGACCTAGGTTGCATCGATTTCTCTGAGGAATACGTTGCCCCTACCTTGTCACTTCATCAAAGGATAATAGATTTAAAGGAAGGTTATTCATTAAGACAAGCATCATGAATGTAAGAACACAAGGGAACTATGAAGGGTCACTGTACATGGCAATGTGCAAATGAAAATGATAAATTAGAAATGAGTAGTGATCAGTTGTTAAGTACAATGAGTGTATGATTATAAAGTGCTTGACAATCAAATTCACTCACCATAGTCAATGCCCTATGACTGTCAAGTCTATGTCAGTTAGTGTCTAAAGACTCCAAGAGCTATGGTTGTGTATGTAGCAATAGGTCCTTATGAATGTGGAGTCTTCAAAGAATACAGTAAGTCAATGACAATATTACAATAGTGATGGAAGAACATCTTGAAAATCCTCTCATTTGTCAATACTTTTAGCAATACATGCAGGCAAATAATCCTCCCATTTCCAACACAACTCATGAAATATATTGTACTTGAGAAAAGGACAAAAGGAGTTGCTGCCCAGTTTCTTTTTTCCATTCCACCTCAACTGACCCGACTATTTGCATTTCAAAATGGTTCAAAACATGTACATCACCTGCTCCCTACGAAACACATGGGTAGTAGCCTCTTTGTGGTTGTGTAGTATCATAGGAATTTGGTCCACACCTACAAAAGCCTCTTAATCTTAGACATAGACACATAAAAATCATTAAAAGAGCAATAACTAAATCATGTCAGTCATACAACTGACGAGACCTACTATCACCTTCATGCATGCTAAATAAGGAGGTCAATTGAAGGTCCTACAATGATGATGTTCCCCTTCACTACTTTATCATCTCTCGATGACCCTAAGTATAAATTTCAAATATATCACTGAGAGGCTTAACATAAAACATGTAGCATATAACAATCCGATAAATCTAGGAGATGGAAAAGAAAGAGAAGATTGACAACCAGAAAATGCACCAGCAACTGATGTTGTTCTTTTCTTATATACTTTGACAAACTTCAGTATTACCTACAGTCACAATCAGAAAAGGATCAATGACAGTCATAAATGCATATGCCATCAAACAGTAATCGTGAAAAATCCTTATTGCAAGGTGTTGGTCCAAAAGAGTGATCAATGACATGGCTTTACAAATTCAATGTGCATACTTACAAATCAATCCAGGGAACCATTTGGGTCTGCTCTAGTCTTTATTGTGTCGAGTATTGCCTCGTGGTTAGACTCACACACTTTCCACAAGTTCTTGTTTGCAAGTTTACCCTTATATTTGATCAAATGAAAGTTGGTGGCGACAACAAGGTTCAAATACTGAAGAATTTTCCGATGCGTGTCGAAGTCCTCAAATAAACAAACTGCAACATTCTTAACTGGATACCTTCAAAGCCATGTTCCAGTAACAACCACCGAACCTGTAGGATATTCTATGTTTTCTCCGTCTATAACTAGGGACTCCAATTTCTTTTTGGCCTCGATACAACGACACAGGTAATAATCTGTACCCTCTTCATTGTCTTCATCTGCAATTACCGCATAAACGTGCCCTACATTGATATGTTCATCTTGTTAGATTTATTTACTGAGCAACATAATAAAAATTGTAAGTAAGATATATTACCTGGTTCTAGTAGGTCCGATACATGATCAAATTCAATGGATGATTGCATCTACATGATTTGTAGAGCCGTCGGGAGCTAATAAGTGTCAAGTGGGGTTAGACTTCTTACAAACCATTCATCAACCCACTCTGTTGACTCACAATCATTCCATGATTGAAGTGTACATGCATAACAAAAGCATGCCATCTTCCTTGTATGGATAGTCCATGTACCTGCATTGGAGCTTCTAAAAGAGTGTAGCTCACTCGATCCTGTTAGTGTACAACAATCCTCATATTTTGCAATGTTAGTATCATCTCCTAAATGAAAAAATCTACGAAAAAGAATTTCCTTCACTACCTGGACCCATTGAACCATTGCACCACTGGACAATTGATCTTGCATCTGTCAACTTTACACTATTTGTTTACTTTAACTCTTCTCGTGCTAGGGCTCTTTTGATACATGCACCTGCTCCATCATGCTCCCCATTTCCATGCCCGGCCTCTAAGAAGTTCCACATATGTTGAACACCACTAATCCTATGCATCCTACTCAACTAGTAAAACATTCTGGCATTCTTGAATTGTGATGTACAATTATCTAACCATATAATATGTTGACTAAACGGTATGCCCCTACTAGCCAGATTGGCATAGAACATATGAAAGCAACCTTGAACAAACTCTGTAGAATGTGTGTGATCATCACTGATGTAAAAGTGATACTCCCTCAATACTTTCCTATTTTCCTCTATACTATCATTTGCATGAATTAATGCTATATGTACAAATATAGAAACTTGCACAGAGTTGTAGTACTGTGATTTCACCTCGTTCTGTGGTTGTAGTGTGTAGTTCTCAGCAAATTCGACAACTGAAATGATATGACGAAGTGGAAATGTGTCCTTGCATAACTTGAACTATGAGTCCAACCATTGTGCTCTGTGTGTATGCATTGCATAATAATAAACCACCCAATCATAAAAAATGCCCATAAACTAATACACTGGAATCTTATCACTAACCAATTCACACTTCTTTGCTTCTTTCCCATCTTTTATACTGTATGCCACTGTCGTATATTTGCCAAATTCCACAATTTTGTCTCCAATTGTGTGTGTACTAGCCATGTGTTGGAAAATTGGCAAATGTTGCATGCCACCACAATGATCACATGTGCCATCCAAACATGATTTTTTGTAAAAAATTTGACCATTCTCTCTTTCACATAAAATGGAAGACAAAAATTTCCTTGACAATTTAGGTGGAGGCATTATGTTACTTTCCTGCAAAACATTGTAAGTATGCATATCTACACATATACGTCGATAAACATCATAATGGTTAGAAAACTCAATATGAACCCTACAACAACAAGTAGTGCGTGTGTGATTTATTTTGACATAAAAATTCTTTAGCATTTCAAAATACCTTTGACATATTTTAATTTCAGGAAACTTTTGTACAAAATCAGCAAAAAATTGGGTTTGAGTGGTATCCAAATAATGCATTGGATGTGGCTCACAATTTATACTACCAAGTCTCCTTCTTACAACATCTCTTTGATTAGGAGAGGTCCTTGTGTTATCCTTCCAATAATTCACAATTAAATATCTCAAGCCTTGAGCAATTCTTGTGTCTTTCCGTGGCACTCTACCCGAAAATGCCCATAACTCATTGCTATTTGGATCCTCCACTCTTTCACACCTTCCTTTGACTCTCATTAGAGATGATCTACTTATTTTCAAAGACTTACTTGCCTTTGTAAGGTTCACCTTGTTCCTTGTTTGACTGCTTAACAGTGTTGTTGTCATCACACGTCGTGTGGCACAACTATCCTTCGTGCATAAGGTGGAACCCACGCTCTCATATGCACTCATCAAGTTCCTTACAATGGAATTTTCACTTGAGTCATTCAAAACTCTTAGCCCAAGAGCCTTCATGGTGGGCCTAAATTTGAGTTGCCTCATCATTTCAACAAATAGTTGGCATCTTCCACCCTCACTTAGCTTCGCAAAATACAAACTCCATATCCTTTCTGCATATCTTTGACATGTACATTTTGGAATCTTATTAGAATCCATTTCAAAACATTGGAATCAATATCAATCAAAAATGTAGGTTTTCTATGCAAAAATCTAGGAGGAGTTCTCAAATGTAAATTTGTGTCAATATTGGGAAGGTCAACAACATCGGGGATAGATCGTGTACCTTCAATTGGAGGTGCAATTGATGACATACCTTGAGATTGACATGTAAACGATGTTGTAACTCCAACTTGAGATGTCGTTTGTGGAGTTCCTTCAAATAGAGATGTGTTTGTTGATGTACTTTCAAAACGCAATGTTTTTGATGGTGTGTCTTCAATTGGAGATGTGATTTCCGATGTACCTGGAAAACCACATGTTGTCAATGTGTCTTCAACTGGAGATCTGCATTGAGCTTCACCTATGGTTGATGATGTGCCCCCAACTTCTGTATTCATTCTTGTCCTTCCATGAACTTTCCTCATTCGTGCCCTTTGTTTTGCCAATTTGACATCTCTCTTAGATTGCACATAAGTTTGTGGTTGTATGGGCTGCAATTCCTTTGGTTCACAAGCTACATTTTTTTATTCTCTTCTCCTTGCATTTTTAACTGCATGCTCTTCTGGTGTTAGAGGCTTCGGTCGTTTCCTCGGCATGACCTTGAATGCTACATGTCCACAAAAACACATAGAACAAAAGTAAGTAATGCATTTTACAAAAAAATTGATGCAAAGAGGGGTGGAAACCATTCAATACAACAAATCAATGAGAATCACAAACCTAGGGTATAAATTGCTTCCACCTAAATGAAAACTAGAGACTCTTGTGTTTATTTTTCTCAAAACCAAATTTTTGATTGTCAACAAAGTCATAAAGAATATGGATTCAAAGAAGGGTCTGTGATGCTATATCTTATCACTATTCACTATTTCTTTGGCAATGAGGTTTTCCAAATTAGATGAAAATAAAAATTTTCCAAATTATTTGGAAAAAGAATGAAATACAGGGAATTCCACTAGTCATGCTGGAAATGGACTACTATAAGCAATGCAAATAGAATTCACAAGTAAATTTATGTTAAGTAAATGTCATGTTTTTTATTTTTTTTGTTCTTCAAACTCATAAAAATTGAACTATTTTATGCAAATCCCATCTAATTTAATGTTGAATTCTAAGTCCAATTGTTATGATTAATAAAATCATTAAGGAAATTTAGTTTATATTGTAAAAAACAAACAAATATACTAAAGACAAACATTTCAATTTACCAAAATGAATATATTACCTCAGATAATGTAAAATGATGTAGAAACTTCAAAATATCTTCTTCGTTATCTACCATGCAGATTGGTGGTAAAAAGGTGATGGATCAAGCATAGATTGGTACAATATGAAGTCAACTGTAGAAAAAAGGCATTTCTGACTCGGATAAAGCACTGAATCAGACAAACACAGGAGAATGTGGGCCTGAATCATGGGGTCAACCCTTATGTTTACCGTTTCAAGGTAAAACCCATTTGGCGCTTGCCAAATATGTTCCTTTGAAAAGGAGAGACTTCAGAGAGAGGGAGTGAAAGTGGGAGAGAGGGGGTGGGAAGGAGAGACCTAAGAAAGTAGGGTGGGAGGTAAGTGAGGCCTGACAGAGAGGGATTGTGACATAAGTGAGGCTTAATCCCTCAACCCTTAAACCCTAATCCATAGAGACAGATCTAGAGAGAGTGAGAGAGAGGGAGGGAGAGGGAGTGGGAGGGAGACACCTGAGAGAGAAGGAGGAAATCAAAATATTAGATTTGATTGATGACTTGAATGCTTTTGTTGCTATGTCGTCAAGTTGCATTGTTGGTTTTGGGATTTAGTGTTAGTCCTAAATTATAAGTCTTCCAGAAGATCTTAGAGGATAAGGGTTGTTGAATCTTTATGCCATCCAGTTGTTTCCCCTTGGGTAGTGCATGGCGTCTTCTCAGTTTTACCTGGTTTTTCATGAATGGGGATGTTTGCACCTCCTTGGTTTAGGAGCGAATTATGGGATCTGTGTCTCCTTGCATGGAGTGACCTTGTTATGTGGTTTCATCTTGTTGCCTCCTGTGAAAGGAGTGGACTATGTGATTGTTGCCTTCAAGATGGTTGGAGTGAGTTTCTATTATTTGTATCCTCCTTGTGTTGGAGTGGATTATGATGCCTAGTTGGTATGCTCTTGTGGTTCCCTTGGTGGATTGTTTGGATGTGTGTTGTCGAATAGAAGAGTGGCTTCTGTTAGGTGCCAGAGCCCAAAGAGGTAAACTGGATAACCTTCAGGAGTGATTTAAACAAGGGATAATTAAAATAATATACTTAGAAGATTAGAACTAACTTCTCACTAATCAAGATAATTTTACCTCACTGATAGACACAAGGGCTTGTTTAGACTTGGGATGAGTGGGAAGGCTTGGAATGGCAAGATCAACTATCTAGTTCTTGTGAGAGGTAGTTGATTTCACATGAGTGAGTATGAGTGTCGGGATTCGGTTGAGGCCACCAGGATTACTTGTGCTGAAGCCTATGAAGGATGCCCAAAGGAGATCTCATGACAAACCTTGCAATGACACTCTATCTAGGACAACTATTGTTAATTATTTTTTTATGTATGGTTTTGTGAACATACTTGATCTACTTTATGTCTGGAAGCAATGTGACCTATGTCAATGATGTGAATATTGTACTTGATTTGTACTTGTTTGGTGATTGAGTTGAACTTGTTAGTTCATATATTTGGTTATATCAGTATGAGTCAATATGAGTCTGCCTTTGGTTAGTGGTTGTAAATCTTTGTCCATGTTACTTGGTTACTATCTCCTAGCATGGGGGGTGGGCCTTTAGGTACCACATTGGTAGGGTGGAACATGTACCAAAACTAATGGGTCCCCATCGATCTTCAGTACTTGGTGGTGAGATATCCAGATGGATAGCTCGTGGTTCTTGTTGTAATTACTTGCATTGTAATATTTCAGTTTGTATATGATACTTTATCCCTCGTTTGTGAGAGGTGGAGTTATGTAATTGTAATACATTTGTACTAAAGTCTCATTCTAGGAATGAGTGATGTAACTATTGGATTAAGATAATATTTATGAGATTGTATCTTGGTTGATTATCTTATTATGTTATGTGGTATTCTTATGATGTATGATGTTTATTTCATAAAGTTCATAAGGCTATGGTTATATGTAATATGTATGTGTGGGTTTAAGTAATCCTAACCTTGTAGTCTTAGAGGTTGTTGTTAATTAGTAAGTGAATGTGTATGTTAAAGTCACTTTATAAAAAAAAAATTGGTTCTCTTAAGATGTTAATTGCAACTTCCTTTAGGGTTATTTGGCGGGGCATTACATCTACTCTATACATTGGATCCTCAACCCTCATCTATCTTTGTACCTCCCTCCTCTTCTCTCCTTATCTCTATCTCACTTCTCCCTCCATCTCTCCCTCCATACATCCCACATTATCTTCCCTAATACCTCAACCCTATACCCTCAACCCTTAAAACCTTAAACACTCAACCCTATACCCTAAACCTTCAAGGTCCTCAACCCTTAAATCCTAAACCCTTAAACCCACTACCCTCTACCCTCTACCCTCAACCATAATCCCTCAACACTTAAACCCTTAAACCCAATTAAAATCTTTACCCTAATCCCTCTATTAGGTATGTCACTCACTCACTCCCTCTATCTCTCTCCCATTCCCTCTCCCACTCCCTCTCTCACTCTCTCCCACTCTGTCTTTCTCCCTCTCTCTCTCCCTCTCTCAGATATCTCCCTCCCACTCTCTCTCTCTCCCTCTATCTCATGTATCTCCCCCACCCCCTCCATCTCTCTCGAATCCCTCTATCCCACCCTTAACCCTTAAACCCTTAAACCCTCTACCCTCAACCCTTAACCATCTACCCTTAACTCTCTACCCTCTATCTCTCTCCCACTCCCTCCCTCACTCTCTCTCTCAAGACTCTCCCTCCTACCCCCTCTCCCTCTCTCAGGTCTCTCTCTCTCACTCACTCCCTCCTCTCTCTCCCCTCTTCCCTAAACCATAAAAACTTAACCCTTAAACCCTAAACCCTTAAACCTTGTACCCTCTACCCTTAACCATCTAACCTCTATCTCTCTCCTACTTAATCCTTCTCTCTCTCAAGACTCTCCCTCCATCCCACATTCTCTTCCCTAATCCCTCAACCCTTAAAACCTTGAACACTCAACCCTATACCCTAAACCTTCAACCCTCAACCCTTAAATCCTAAACCTCTAAACCCTCTACCCTCTACCCTCAACCCAATACCCTCAACCCTAATCCCTCAACCCTTAAACCCTTAAACCCAATTAAACTCTCTACCCTAATCCCTAAACCCTTAACCCTTCAACCCTCATCCCTCAATCCTTCTACCTTCAATCCTAAACTCTTAACCCTAAAACCTCAACCCCTATACCTTGTACCCTATATGTTGGACCTTGAACCCTAATCCATCAACCCTATACCCTCAACCATCTACCCTCATCCTTAAAATCTTGACCCTCAACCCTTAAACCCTAAACCATTAAACCCTTAACCCTCAATCCTCAACCCTGAACCCTTAATCCCTTAATCCTCAACCCTTAAACCCTAAACCCTAAACCCTTATACCCTCTACCTTATACATTAGACCCTCAATGCTATTCCTTCAACCATATACCCTTAAACCTATACCCTAAACCCTCTACCCTCAACCCTAAACCCTTAAACCTTCTACCCTCTACCCTCTACCCTCTACCCTATACCCTCAACCCAATACCTTAAACCATCAATCCTATACCATAAATTCTCAACCCTCTATCCTAAACATTAGATCCTAAACCCTCAAATATCTCTATCCCTTTCTCCTATTCTCTCCTCTCTATCCCACTTCTCCCTCCATCTCTCTCTCCATCTCTCCCTCCATCCTTCCCTCCCTCTCTACCCTAATCCCTCAACCCTATACCCTCAACCCTTAAACCCTTAAACACTCAACCCTCACCCCGATACCCTCTACCCTAAACCCAATACCCTCTTCCATCTACCCTTAGCCCTCAAACCTTAAACCCTTAAACCCTTAAACCCTCTCTCACTCTCTCCCACTCTGTCTCTCTCCCTCTATCTCATGTATCTCCCCCCACCCCCTCCATCTCTCTTGAATCCCTCTCCCCTGAGTACTCCCTCTCCCTTCCACCCCCTCTATATCTCTCAGGTCTCTCTCTCTCTCTCACTCCTTGTATCTCTCCCATCCCTCTATCTCTCACTCCCTCTCCCTTAACCCTCTCTCTCACTCTCTCTAGATCTGTCTCTATGGATTAGGGTTTAAGGGTTGAGGGATTAAGCCTCACTTATGTCACAATCCCTCTCTGTTAGGCCTCACTTACCTCCCACCCCCTCTCTCCCACTTTGACTCCCTCTCTCTGAAGTCTCTCCTTTTCAAAGGAACATATTTGGCGCTCACCAAATTTGGTGCTCTCCAAATTTGGCGAGCGCCAAATGGGTTTTACCTTGAAACGATGAAAATAAGGGTTGACCCCGTGATTCAGGCCCACATTCTCCTGTGTTTGTCTGGTTCAGTGCTTTATCTGAGTCAGAAATGCCTTTATTCTACAATTGACTTCATATTGTACCAATCTATGCTTGATCCATCACCTTTTTACCACCAATCTGCATGGTAGACAACGAAGAAGATATTTTGAAGTTTCTACATCATTCTACATCATCTGAGGTAATATATTCATTTTGGTAAATTCAAATGTTTGTCTTTAGTATATTTGTTTGTTTTTGACAATATAAACTAAATTTCCTTAATGATTTTATTAATCATAACAATTGGACTTAGAATTCAACATTGAATTTGATGGGATTTGCATAAAAAAGTTTAAATTTTAGATTTGCATAAAAAATTTCAATTTTTATGAGTTTGAAGAACAAAAAAAATAAAAAACATGACATTTACTTAACATTAATTTACTTATGAATTCTATTTGCATTGCTTATAGTAGTCCATTTCCAGCATGACTAGTGGAATTCACTGTATTTCATTCTTTTTCTAACTAATTTGGAAAAAAATTATTTTCATCTAATTTGGAAAACCTGATTGCCAAAGAAATAATGAATAATGATAAGATATAGCATCACAGACCCTTCTTTGAATCCATATTCTTCATGACTTTTTTGACAATCAAAAATTTGGTTTTGAGAAAAATAAACACAAGAGTCTCTAGTTTTCATTTAGGTGGCAGCAATTTATACCCTAGGTTTTTGATTCTCATTGATTTGTTGTATTGAATGGTTTCCACCCCTCTCTGCATCAATTTTTATGTAAAATGCATTACTTACTTTTGTTCTATGTGTGTTTGTGGACATGTAGCATTCAAGGTTTGCTGAGGAAATGACCGAAGCCTCTAACACCAGAAGAGCGTGCAGTTAAAAATGCAAGGAGAAGAGAATAAAAAAATGTAGCTTGTGAAGCAAAGGAATTGTAGCCCATACATCCACAAACTTATGTGAAATCTAAGAGAGATGTAAAATTGGCAAAACAAAGGGCATGAATGAGGAAAGTTCGTGGAAGGATAGGAATGAATACAAAATTTGGGGGCACATCATCAACCATAGGTGAAGCTCAATGCACATCTCCAGTTGAAGACACATTGATAACAACATGTGGTTTTCCAGGTACATCGGAAATCACATCTCCAATTGAAGACACACCATCAAAAACATTGCGTTTTGAAAGTACATCAGCAAACACATCTCTATTTGAAGGAACTCCACAAACGACATCTCAAGTTGGAGGTACAACATCGTTTACATATCAATCTCAAGGTATGTCATCAATTGCACCTCCAATTAAAGGTAGACGATCTATCCCCGATGTTGTTGACCTTCCCAATATTGACACAAATTTACATTTGAGAACTCTTCCTAGAGTTTTGCATAGAAAACCTACATTTTTTATTGATATTGATTCCAATGTTTTGAAATGGATGCCTAATAAGATTCCAAAACGTACATGTCAAAGAGATGCAGAAAGGATATGGAGTTTGTTTTTTGTGAAGCTAAGTGAGGGTGGAAGATGCCAACTATATGTTGAAATGATGAGGCAACTCAAATTTAGGCCCACCATGAAGGCTCTTGGGCTAAGAGTTTTGAATGACACAAGTGAAAATTCCATTGTAAGGAGCTTGATGAGTGAATACAAGAGCGTGGGTTCCACCTAATGCACGAAGGATAGTTGTGCCACACGACGTGTGATGACAACAACACTGTTAAGCAATCAAACAAGGAACAAGGTGAACCTTACAAAGGCAAGTAAGTCTTTGAAAATAAGTAGATCATCTCTAATGAGAGCCAAAGGAAGGCGTGAAAGAGTGGAGGATCCAAATAGCAATGAGTTATGGGCATTTTCGGGTAGAGTGCCACAAAAAGACACAAGAATTGCTCAAGGCTTGAGATCTTTAATTGTGAATTATTGGAAGGATAACACAAGGACCTCTCCTAATCAAAGAGATGTTGTAAGAAGGAGAATTGGTAGTATAAACTATGAGCCACATCCAATTTTTGCTGATTTTGTACAAAAGTTTCCTGAAATTAAAATATGTCAAAGGTATTTTGAAATGCTAAAGCCTTTTTATGTCAAAATAAATCACAAATGCACTACTTGTTGTTGTAGGGTTCATATTGAGTTTTCTAACCATTATGATGTTTATCGACGTATATGTGTAGATATGCATACTAACAATGTTTTGCAAGAATGTAACATAATGCCTCCACCTAAATCGTCAAGGAAATTTTTGTCTTCCATTTTATGTGAAAGAAAGGATGGTCAAATTTTTTACAAAAAATCATGTTTGGATGGCACATGTGATCATTGTGGTGGCATGCAACATTTTCCAATTTTCCAACACATGGCTAGTACACACACAATTGGAGACAAAATTGTGGAATTTGGCAAATATACGACAGTGGCATACAGTCTAAAAGATGGGAAAGAAGCAAAGAAGTGTGAATTGGTTAGTGATAAGATTCCAGTGTATCAGTTTATGGGCATTTTTTATGATCAGGAGGTTTATGATTATGCAATGCATACACACAGAGCACAATGGTTGGACTCACAGTTCAAGTTATGCAAGGACACATTTCCACTTCGTCATATCATTTCAGTTGTCGACTTCGCTGAGAACTACACACTACAACCACAAAACGAGGTGCAATCATAGTACTACAACTTTATGCAGGTTTCTATATTTGTACATATAGCATTCATTCATGCAAATGATAGTACAGAGGAAAATAGGAAAGTATTGAGGGATTATCACTTTTACATCAGTGATGATTGCACACATTTTGCAGAGTTTGTTCAAGGTTGCTTTCATATGTTCTATGCCGATCTGGCTAGCAGGGGCATACCATTTAGTCAACATATCATATGGTCAGATAATTGTACATCACAATTTAAGAACGCCAGAATGTTTTATTGGTTGAGCAGGATGCATAGGATTAGTGGTGTTCAACATATGTGGAACTTCTTAGAGGTTGGGCATGGAAAGGGGGAGCATGATGGAGCAAGTGCATGTATCAAAAGAGCCCTAGCACGAGAAGAGTTAAAGTACACAAATAGTGTAAAGTTGACAGATACAAGATCAATTTTCCAGTGATGCAATGGTTCAATGGGTCTAGGTAGTGAAGGAAATTATTTCGTTCGTAGATTTTTTCATTTAGTAGATGATACTAACATTGCAAAATATGAGGATTGTTTTACACTAACAGGATCGAGCGAGCTACACTCTTTTAGAAGCTCCAATGCAGGTACATGGACTATCCATACAAGGAAGATCGCATGCTTTTGTTATGCATGTACACTTCAATCATGGAATGATTGCGAGTCAACAAAGTGGGTTGATGAATGGTCTGTAAGAAGTCTAACCCCACTTGACACTTATCAGCTCCCAACGGCTTTACAAATCACGGAGATGCAATCATCCATTAACTTTGATCATGTATCGGACCTACTAGAACCAGGTAATATATCTTACTTACAAGTGTTATTATGTTGCTTAGTAAATAAATCTAACAAGATGAACATATCAATGTAGGGCACATTTATGCGGTAATTGCAGATGAAGACAATGAAGAGGGTATAGATTATTACCTGTGTCATTGTATTGAGGCCAAAAAGAAATTGGAGTCCCCAATTATAGACGGAGAAAACATAGAATATCCTACAGGTTCGGTGGTTGTTAGTGGAACATGGCTTCGAAGGTATCCAGTTAAGAATGTTGAAGTTTGGTTGTTTGAGGACTTCGACATGCATCAGAAAATTCTTCAGTATTCGAACCTTGTCATCGCCACCAACGTTCATTTGATCAAATATAAGGGTAAACCTACAAACAAGAACTTGTGGAAAGTGCGTGAGTCTGACCACGAGGCAATACTCAACATAATAAAGACTAGAGCAGACCCAGATTGTTCCCTGGATTGATTTGTAAGTATGCACATTGAATTTGTAAAGCCATGTTATTGAT
>CM021101.1:200504937-200599320 GCA_007115665.2 Sequoiadendron giganteum
GAGAGAGAGAGAGAGAGGAGAGAGAGAGAGAGAGAGAGATGAGGGAATGATATATATGAAGGCAGAGAGAGTTGAGATAGAGATAGAGTAGAGAGGTAAGGAGAGAGGGGAAGGGAGGGAGAAGTTATAGAGAGAAGAAGGAAGGTGGATAGATTGAGAGAGGGAAGGATGGAGAGATGGAGAGAGAGAGAGAGAATGAGGTATAGAGGGATAGGTAGGTAGAGATAAGTAGAGAGGTAAGGAGAGTTGGAGGGAGAGGTAGGGATGGAGAGAGAGAGAGGTAGGTAGAGAAAGTAAAGGGAGATATAGAGAAGTGGAGAGGGAAGGAGAGACGAATGGAGAGGTAGGGATCGAGGGAGAGATAAGGATTTAGAGAGAGGTGAGAGAGTGAAATAGAGAGAGAGAGAGGTAGGTAAGGAGAGGGAGGGGAGATAAAGGGAAGTAGAGAATGGAGGAGAGAGGGAAGAAGAGGTAGGGAGGGAGAGATAGGTGATATAGGGAGAAAGGAGGGAGGGAGGGAAATTTAAGGAGAGGGGTGAGATAGAGAGAAAGAAAGTAAAGAGGGAAGGAGGAGAGAGAGAGGTGATAGAGATAATTAGAGGCGTAATGGGAAAGGTAGATATATTGAGAGAGGGAAAGAGAGAGGGAGAGAAAACAAGGTATATAGGGGTAGGCTAGATAGAGAGATGTAGAGTGAATTTTGGTGGAAGAGAGAGAGGAGGGAGGGATAGGTAAAGATGGATAGTTGAGATAGATAGAAGGAGAGAGATATAGGTAGAGAGAGGGCAAAGAGAGATAGAAAGAGGGGGAGGAGAGAGGAGATAGAAAGAGGGGGAGGGAGGGAGAGATAGAGAGAGTAGAGAGGAAGGAGAGAGATAGAGAGAGGTGATAGAGAGAGAATTAGAGAGGGAAAGAAGGTGGAGATATTGAGAGAGAGGAGGCAAGGAGGGAGAGAGAAATAGTTATAGAGGGACAACTAGGTAGAGAGAAGTAGATATGAAAGGAGAGATATAGGGAGAGGTAGGGATGGAGAGAGAGGTGACAAAAAAATAGAGAGAGGTCTAGGTAGATAGAGGGAGGAGGAGATAAAGAGAAGTATAGAGGGAAGGAGAGAGGGAGGAAGAGGTAGTGATGGAGAGAGAGAGGTGAGAGAGATAAGAGAGAGGAGGGAGGAATAGGTAGGGAGAGGGGGTGAGATAGAGAGAAAGAGAGTAGAGAGGGAAGGGGAAAGAGAGAAGTGAGATAGGTGATAGAGATGTGTGATGGAGCTTAAAATTAGAGAGATAAGGAGGAAGGTGGAGAGATTGAGATGGAAGGAGGGGGAGAGAGAGATGTATAGAGGGATAGGTTAGATAGAGAGAAGTAGAGAGCAAAGGTGGGTGAAAGGAAGAGAGAGGGAGAGAGTGAGGGGGAGAAAGAGAGGTGATATAAAGAGAAGTAGAAAGGGAAGGAGAGAGAGAGGGGGATAGATAAAATTAGAGAGGGAGGGAGGGAAGGAGAGAGAAGTGAGATAGAGAGAACTAGAGAGGGAAGGAGAGAGAGAATGACAAGATAGAGAGTAGAGAGGGGAGGAGAGAGCGAGGGAAGCAAAGAGAGAGAGAAAGAGAGGAGAGGGAGGGAGGGAGGGATAGGTAGGTATAGAGAGTAAAGAGAGATATATAGAGATTAAAGGAGAGGGATGAGAGATAGAAAAATGTAGAGAGGGAAGGAGAGAGAGATGGACATGTAGAGACATAGTTCTTGAGCTCAAGGAAGATATTGTTAGATAAAGGGATGGAGATAGTGAGAGAGAGAGAGGTCTAGAGAATAAGAGATGAAAATGAGTGAGATAGAGAGAGAAAGATGAAATTTGACCTCTTGAGTACTAAAATTTGACCTCCTGATTACTAAAATTTGGCATGTTGTTTACTGAAATTTTACTAAGTTTGAAATTTTTAAGATCTTCCAAAAACTAGAATTTGCATTATAACTCTTAGAGATCTGAAACTACTCTCAAACATCCTACCTATATATACATGAAATATAACTTAAATTATAAGAAAGTAAATGTCCATATGTAAATGTCAACTTATACTTAAATGTTTCTTTCATGTATATAGTTTCCTTAACAGAGAAAGCGAAAATCTAGTTATGTGGAAAGCAGGCCATTTGGCGCTCGCCAAATGACTCATCAATTTGGCACATGCCAAATCACTCATCACATTTGGTGCACGCCAAATGTGATGAGTCATTTGGCGAGGGCCAAATTTGGCGCTCACCAAAAGGCCTGCTTTAGACATGTTAATTAACAGGATTTGCTAAATTTTTTCATATTTTTTACCGTGCTCCCCATCTCACTTGCACGTCTTTCAATGCAAGTTTATAAAAAAATGTGATAGCATTAACCTCTATCTCAGCTATCTAAATATATATAAAAAAAATCATTTTGATTTAGTTAAGGTTTTGATCCATGGCTTCTATTGTAAATGCCTTCGTTTTTGGTCAAAGACCAACATGTGCTAGGTTTAGGATAGATTTTTACACGTTCATCAGAACATGAAACAAATTATGTTTTTTGAAACTAGACTCGATTCTACACATGATGAAAAAAATAAAAATCAATTTTCGATTAGTTTGCAAAAAATTTGGGGGGGAGCACACTCAAATTTCAGCTTTTTAGGATGTGTCCACTTTGAAAATTCATAAAATATTATATATTCATTAAAAAAATTATCCGAAAGAAGGAGGATAAACTAAATGGTGTTAGCTAATTTCTCACCATTGGGATTTTTGAAATTCTTAAAAAAAGTTAACCAAAAAGGGGGGAGCCCTTAGGCGCTATGCTATTTTTTTTGATAAAAATAGGACCTGTTTTGGCACCCCCCCTTTTTGAGACCCTTAATCTTCATTAATTTCAAAAAACAATAGAAGCTTAGAAAATAGACTCGGAGCACTTCAACTTTTTTTCTTTCTGCATCTTGAAATTTTGAGCGTAACTATCTTCATTTTCTCGTGCAAATCAGATTTTCCTGATTTCAGAAAAAAAGTGGCATCTTAAGAGCCAAAATTGTGTCACAGATTGGTGCACTTACCCCACCATCAACATTGGCTACTCCACTAGATAACAATATATATCAAGATTAAGAGTTAATTTGTAGATGAAACTACTTATAGGTTATAGAAAGACAAGAAGAAGAAACAAGAGTTGAAAATGTATATTTTTGAGTTCCAAGGATATATCAAATAGTTGAAAAGTCCTTTGCAAGATAATCGAGAAATCCTCTACCACTCATGTACTCATATCTCAAGAGGAATTATCCTCACTTGATAAAATGAAGAATGTGTATAGAGTAAAGAATATTGGAAGAGAAAAATAATTATGAAGGAGAAGAAATATTGAGGAACATTATAGAAGCATGAGTTGGAGCAATTAAATGGAAAAAAAAGACAATCAAGCTACTAGAAAATTTCTAGTCAAGGTAAGAGAAAAATGAGATGGAATTTCCTAGATTTCTCTAGCAATAGAAGCCTTAGATGATTAAGTGCTAATAAAGGAGAATGTCTTGACATATAGAACAATACCACACATAAGACAATTAATTGAAAGTTTAAAGTGGAAAGAACAATTGATAAAAGATAAAATGATGAAGATGAAATAATTGGTTATTGATTTCAAATTTGAGGTAACAATAATTGAGAAATTAATAGGTAGAAACTTGAATCCAAATGATGCTATGGATGAATATGTGTTATAGGCAAGATTTAAGAAAATCATTCATAACACACTAGACAATAAAGCTAAGAATTTTGATGAAATTATGAAAAAGACTATGGAAGCCATTAATTTTATGAATTATGAAAGAAAAGGACTAGAAATGTCACCTATACAAAGGTTTTGACTAATTATAGGACTTATTCAAAGAGACTTGACCTAGATTAATAATTCCTTGATCACATATAGTGATTATATAAGAAGATAAGTAGTAACAAATGGATAAATAACTATAGAGTCTAATAGAGGAGATGAGAAATAGACTGAGTAAGTTGTTAGATGAGCATTTTTGTTCTCCATAAAAATATTTGCCTCAAATTTCTCGTTGTAGAATATTTGTTCCATTGAACCCCTAAACCTACAAATGCACAAAGATGACAAACATTGTTAGTGTTAGATCAAAATGCATGCAAATATGAAGGATTCCCCATGAAATCCACCTATTTAAGCTAATATTAGGAAATGAAGAACAAATTCAAATAAAATGAAAATAAATCCTAATCTAGCCAATAGAATGATGATCTTATGGGGGAATTGGTGCCAATGAGATGTTGCAATTGGCCCTTTCCCAATTCTTATGTTGCAATGTGAGTTGATTGAATTAATGGTCAAATCTCCAAAGAGATTTGAGCATAGCCTTGTTACAATTTATGAAAATGATGGATGATTGAATGCAATGGGAAAAATTAGCTCTCAATGTGAAGAGAGTAACTCTGCATATGAATTGTGTATGAAGATTGAGGAGAAGAGGCTCCAATTTATAGATTCAAATCTTGGAAGAGATAGTGGAAATAAGCAATGTGGGATAAAAGATAATCTAATGGCATTGTGCCACTTGTCCACATGTGATTGGAGGAGGAATGAACACATTTTGGCCAAAGTGCCAATAAATGTAATTAGGTGGCATTTCAAATTTGAGAAATGACATGTTGAAGAGGGAAAGGGAATGAAGTTAATGTCACTTGGCTCAAGGTCAAGGACATGTAAGAGGCATTGAATGCCTTGTTGGAAGGACCAAGTCCACTTGGCCTTTTTGAATTCAAATGAGGGAATATTCCCTTTTGATGCTTTGTGAGGGAAAATAGAAGAATTAATAAATCAAAGTAATTGATTTATCGTGCAATTTACATTCTCTAGAGGATTTTAGTGAGAAGGATTAACTTAATCAATGTTTTGATTAATTTAATGAAGAATTAGGTGATGTGAAAATTTTAGACT
Source organism: Sequoiadendron giganteum (assembly GCA_007115665.2). Classification (NCBI taxonomy): domain Eukaryota; kingdom Viridiplantae; phylum Streptophyta; class Pinopsida; order Cupressales; family Cupressaceae; genus Sequoiadendron; species Sequoiadendron giganteum. The sequence continues at coordinate 200,509,907 of CM021101.1, forward strand.
TAGGTTTATGAATTGATTCAAATCAAGAATTGAGAGGAAATGATTTATTTAAATAAATGATTTGATTTATTCAATCAAGAAGGAATATGTTAGATTAAATCAAATAAGGTTTTAATTTATTTAATTTAATAGGAGGACTTTAGAGATTTTAATTAAATAAAATGATTTATTTAATTAAACAGATATGCAATGGTTTATTAAATTAATTGATTAATTTAATCTTTGAAATAGAAAGACTTAATCCAATAAATAGTGATTTATTGAATTAAAAGATAGAAAGTGATGAAATGCTGAGAATGTGATTTAAGAAGAAGTGTTGTTAGTAATCAGGATCAGGTGTGCCAAAATGAACTTGTACATTTTCCATGTCTACATTTTGCCCCTCTTTGAAGCAATGTACATGTTGCATTGATTCAAAGAATAAAACTGCTGTGATCAAAAGTCCGAGATTTTTTTTTTGTGAAAATTTTTAGATGACCCACTGCTACCCCAGCAAAAGGATATTGTTGGATATTGCCCCCTCGAGTGATTGGGCGAAAATTTTGAATTTTTTGGATGATCTCGCGAAAAAGATGACAAGGTGCCCGATAGGCCAGAAATGCCCCAGAATGCCAGAAAAATGCATGCAAATTCTAGAAGGGACGCAGAATGACTCTCGGTTGGACGAAAACGGGATCGAGGCATAAAAAACCCTATTCAGAAGGTCAAATTAGGTAAAAAAACCCTAATTTTTGAGCTTAAATAGACCTTGAGGGGTCACTTTCAAAACATTTGCACTCTTATCCTTTAGAAAATTGACATTTGAGCTTTGAGTCTTAGACAAAATGCCACAACGAGAGCTTCCCCTACACGTGTCGGAGTGCGTACAAGTATATCAGCGACAGTCGTCGCAGGACCCGTGGTAAGTACCCCTATCCCACCTTTATTTTTTTCGTTTTACGTGCATTTATTAGGGTTTAGGTATGGTTGAGTCGGTGCGGCGCGATATTGCACCGCAAAAAATTTCCAAACTGACCCGTGCGGTCCTATATAGGGCCGCGAGTGCATAGAGTGCCATGTGGAGAAGTTTATACTTAGGGATTTTCAATTTTTAAAGTCGGCTACTCACTCAAACAACGTCGCGCGGGCCAATTAGCTGTCTAAGTCCACCGCGCGGTGCACTTTGCAATATTTTGCTATCTAACTCCGCCGCGCGGCGTAGTTTGGAGACTTTCAAACTGTGCCACTTTTGCAAACAACACTGCTTTTTGCTGTTTCAAAAGCGAAAGGCGATACGGACACCAGATTTTTTCTAGGGAAGCTGACGCGGTACTTTTCCTTGCACAGGAGACACCCAAGGTTATTCATTCGAGGGAGCACCGATGGCCAGTACTTGAGTGATTAGGTGATATGCACATATTTCTCCAAGAGCAGCTTGGGATGCTTGGTCTATGGTTCATTGCATACGTCCCTCCTGTGCGAGCACATTTGGGTATGATGCATGCTTTGGCTGAGCGGTGGCATAGCGAGACCTCGTCTTTTCATCTTCCCACTAGAGAGGCCACTATCGCTCTTGAGGATGTTTGGCGCATCCTGCAACTACCCATTCATGGAGCGCGGGTGATTTATGATTTGGAGGAAGGGAGGGATGTCTGCTTCAGTGTCATGGGTGTGAACGATCTCATGTTATGCGATGATCAGATAGATTTGGAGAGGTACCGGGGCATAGCCTCTACTTACAACTTGATTGTGGCCGCCATTATTTCTGGCCTTGTAGCTTCGGATCGACGTGGCCAATATTTCAGTCCAGGTTGGGGACTAGCATGGCAGCAGATGTGCGCTCGCCGAGTGTGCTTTTCCTGGGGACCAGTACTGCTGGCCTCCTTATACAAAGATTTGCACGAGTTTACTTATTTGGAGGGTCGAGCTCTTGCGGCTGGATTGACTCTTCTTCATGTTTGGGCATTTGAGTAGATTCTAGTGCTTCACTCGTTTGTGATACCGATTGCTTTAGATATTGATGATCCTTTGGTGTGGCGGTATGGTGAGGCAACGATTCGATTCACCCACATGGGTACAGACAGCATAGCTCACTAGCGGCAGGTTCTGGATGAGATGACAGTATTTGTTTGGAGGTTGTATATGGGTATGGGCCCATGGATGGATGATGCAGAGCAATTGTTCTTTGCCCGCTAGGATAGATTTATGCAGGGTCGAGAGCACACTTTGATAGAGAGATACCTTCCTGACTGGGTGGCCAGACAGGTCAGGGAGGTGCAGGATATACCTGTTGCTCAGTATACAACCATCTTTGCCCGTACGGCAAAGGAGACAGCATGGGGACAACCCATTCCCGCAGACAAGGCAGTGACCTCATTTAGGTAGTTGGTGGCTCGGTCATGGGCATATGATCAAGGGCTAGCAGACGTAGGGGTGACCCCAGCGTACAGGGCGTGGTTCAGGCCGCCAGTGAGATTGACAGTTTCAGGGACAGTGCTTCCACGTCGCAGGTCAAGAGGTAGGTCAGCAGGCAGAGATCGAGGTAGGGTGTACCACCTCCTCAACAGTCACCTCTGAGGGATCCCGCACAACATGTGGCAGGACAGGATGGGAAGCCCCATGCCCTAGCACAATAGTAGCTGACAGGATAGCCAGTGGGACGGCCAGTGAGCTAGCCAGATGCTCGTGACATGTTGATTCAGCAGTTACAGGGGTAGGTACAAGCTCTGATAGCTGAGCGGGATGAGGCTCGATAGCGGGTTGCTACGGTTATAGCAAAGAGAGACCTTGCATGATCCGAGAGGGATCAGGAGGTGGGTCGATGGAGGCAGTTAGAGAGTGTGGCTTCCACATCCCGGGGCCGATCAATTGATATTCGAGATTATAGGGATGCTATCAAAGAGGCCGAGTACTATCAGCACCATTATCGACAGGTAGTACCATCCGACCGCAGAGTGCCAGACTTTTCCCAATAGATAGGGAGGTGACTGGAAGAGGCACATGGTGAGAGGCAGGATGGGGAGGGTAGCAGCCAGCAGGGCCTGCCCCCCTTTTGATCACAGGACAATTTTGCTTCTTTTTTGATATACGGGCTGCAGTATTTGGCCTTATTGTATTATGTATTCGATGTACACTTGATCTAATTTTGTATCATGACAGTATTTTTTGATGATATATATGAGATGATTCACCTTTTTATGATATGTGATGCAATGTATGTAATGGATGTATTTTCTTTTATGTATTTTCCATGTTGTAATGACGTAATGTATATTAATGATGGTAATGGATGCAAATGGTAATGGTTGCAAATGATAATGGACATAAATAATAATGTATGGTGTAATGTTTTCTTAAGATGTTTAGAATAACAAATTTATATTATTCTTCGTAACTTAAGATAATGATATGATGCCATTTGCTTTTGATGTTGATGATTGTGTGGTGCAGGGTGTATGCATGGGCGATGTTTTGATTATTGTTATGATACCATGTTAGTGTGGAAAGAAGGTAGAAGAAATGTAGAGTTAATGAATTAGTTAGGATTGTGATTGTGATTTGCATTGCTAGGAATTTGGATTTTCAAAGGGTCACTTGCGTTATGTTTGATAACACACATAGGTACGATGCATTAAGGTATAAAGGACCAGGATGGCATTGTACTTAGTGTGATGGAATTTGAATCGACAATTAGATAGGAGTACTCTTGTTCACACTTAACATACATACTTCATTTGGGATGTAGTTCAGACATTCTAAACATCTCGGACCAAAACACAGAAAAGCAAGCTTTCCTATGTGGTCAACAAGATATCTAAAACATCTTCCCTACAAACCAAACAAAATATACATGACTAAGTTATTTTACAAGGATATCCAACAAGCACAACAGATAAAAGGATAATGATCGTTGCCCCCATTTCTTTCTCTCTAAACTTGTTTTATTTAGGCATCATCGAGAGGTCCTTGAAATGAGTACAACATAAGATAAGTCAAAAAAGACCAAGATAAAGTAAACAGACAAGCTAATGTTCTTCGTACCACTAGCCAAGACTAACTACTGTGGGGTGCCTGATGCTTATGTCCATCGTAGGAAAGTTTCATCCTAGGACATGTTGTGATCAAGGTTTTGATGGGACTAATTTGGGTGATAAGCTATTGATATTCCGAGTTGACCAACTTGCTTGCTTACTAACTTAGGCCTAAGACTCTAACGATTAGGTGTTCACTTTGGAACCTGCTAGACTTGCTTCTGACCGATTCACCAAAGGGTGAAGGCGACGATTGTTTCTATTTTGAGTGATGACAATCACGAGTGAAAGTGAGATGAAATGGATGCACCATTTTGGTTTTTTTCAAATGTTTTGAGGCTGTTTTTGGAATTTTGAGATGTTTTACAATTTTTTTTGGTATTTTCAAGATTTATGATGAACAAACTAACTTAAAGACCTATCTTAGGGGTCTCAGGAGTTGATCCATATATTAGCCTTGCCTACGTTATACACACAGAGACCACGTAGTTCGACTGGCAACAAACTTAACTCAATGATAAGATGGACAAATGAATTCCCATTTTATTGCTTAAAGGACTAACTTAAGATGTAGACTAGATGGGCAAATAGATTGCCAATGCGATAGACACCTAAAGACTGACCCTAACTATCTCGGGGGATGATCAAAGATCAACCTTGCCTATGTTCAAGCTCAGAGAGGATGTAGTTTGACAAGGTGACAAACTTGACTTGACTGCTAATGAATTTGTTTTGAAGATTTTCTGATTTTTTGACATGTTTTTGGATTTTGGATGATTTGGATGTTTTTGGATTTTTTAGTGATTTTGAAGAAGATCATGAGAATATACATGAATCAAATCCGATGCCGATACGGGAACATGCCCCCAACGTGGTGTGATAGACTACTTCAATAAAGGCAGGACAAACTGACCTTAAGAATGCCAAGTAGTTCCATGGTGGAATATGATATGGACACCAACTCAGACTATGGTATGGATGCGAGCGAATGGGTGGATGGATAATTGGAGATGCGATGGAATGAGTGAGTCATGAAAATCCTGGTAGATGGGGGGGTACTTTATTTACACTTGGTGCTTGTTTGCCAGGTTTTCATTAAGGTACTTTCCCAAAGTGCCACCGAAGTGGTTTTCACTAGAGGACGAATTTTATTTTATTTTTCTCTTTGCTATTTTCAATCATTTTTTTGATTTTTTTGTTGTCACCAAGACACCTGTTTGCCAGGTTTTCATCAAGGTAACCATTTTTTCAGGACTTTTTCTGATTGTTTTTGCATTTTCTGGTTCTATACCTTGCAAGATTTAGACATAAAACTTTTTGATGTGTGAACTATTCATGGGCTCTTGTAGAGGCTCGTCTTCTGGTGTTGATAGCTGATATGCCCCTGATTTGTAACTTGCAGTGATGATGAAGGGTCCCAGCTAGTTGGGCTCAAAATTTCCCTTCGTATCCAGGTTTGGCACATTCTTTTGGTTTTCTTTCAGCACAAGGTCACCAACTTGGAAATGTGTTGTCTGATCTTCTTGTTGTAGCTCTGTTTCAGGCGATTCTGGTACACTTGTAGATGATTTAGGGCATCCATCTGCCATTCATCTAGTGAGTCCAGCTCATTCAGTCTTGTAACCCTGTATTCCTCATCCGTGATGAGGTTTTACAATGATATTCTTAGTGACGGGAGCTCAATCTCGATAGGGAGGATGGCTTCTAATCCATAGACCAGGGAGAATGGGGTGGCGCCTGTTGGTGTACAGATGCTGGTGCGATAGGCTCATAAGGTGAGATTTAGTTGCAGATGCCAGTCACGACTAGAGTCATTGATTGTTTTCTTGAGGATTTTTAGAATGGTTTTATTTGTAGCTTATGCTTGGCCATTTCCTTGTGGATAGTATGGAGTGGAAAAGTGGTGCTTGATTTTGAATTTTTCACATAAATCATGAACATCCTGATTCTTGAAGGGTGTCCCGTTATCAGAGATAATGGATTAGGGAACACCGTATCGACAAATGAGGTAGTTCAGGATGAATTTGGATATTTTTTTTCTCGTGATGTAGGTCATGGGAATTGCTTCGACCCACTTTGTGAAATATTCAGTGGCGGTGATAATGAACTTATGGCCATTGGATGAGGTGGGCAAGATTTTACAAATGAGATCAAGCCCCCACTGTGAAAAGGGCCAAGTTGTGATAATGGGATGCAGTTCTTGAGCTAGTGCATGAATAAGGTCTCCATGCTATTGGCATTGTAGGCACCTTCTAACAAAGTTGTGTGCCTCTCTCTCCATTGTCGGCCAGTAGTACCTGGTTCTCAGCAACTTTTTAGCCAAGGTCATACCACTTGAGTGCGATTTGCACGTGCCATTGTGTACCTCAGTTAGAGCAGTCGTGGCCTCCTCAGGTTTTAAACAACGTAGCAAGGTTCCATTGAAACTTCTATGAAAGAGGGTCTCTCCTAGGATGATGAATCGTAAGGCCCTTTTGACAAAGGTTCACTTTAGGTTTGGGGTGATGTCAATGGGGAGGATCCCTAACCTTAGGTAGGTGCATATGTCATGGTACCAAAGATCACCGGGACCAACGAGTTCACATGCGTATTCTGTCTCTGGTACCTCGAAAGTGGGTACGAGAAGCTACTCTACCAGAAATTCGTGCTTCGAGACGTTGCGAGGGATGTCTAGTAAGGATCCAATGGTTTCCATTGCATCTGCTGCTCTGTTGTTTGTCCTTGGTATTTGCTCAAAAGTGATGTCAATGAATGATTCTTTGAGGCTTTCTACCACCTTTTTGTATGGTGCGAGCTTATCATCCTTCGTTTGGTATTCACCATTGACTTGGTTGATGATAAGTTGCGAGTCCCCATACACTTTTAGTGCCATGATTCACCACTGTGCTGAAATCTTGCGGCCTATGGTTAAAGCCTCGTATTCTGCAATATTGTTGGTATAGGGGAATGCTAGTTTATATGATATGGGTATGCAGTATCCTTGTGGGGTGATGAAGAACACACCGGCTCCTGATCCATGTTACGTGTGGGAGCCATCGAAGTACAATTTCCAGTGGTCGGCTACACCAAGGTTGAAAAGGGACTCATCTGGGAATTCTGATATGAGTGGGTTGTCTGTGTAGATGGGAGCTTCTGCGAGCTGATCTGCAATGACTTGTCCCTTTATGAATTTTCATTCTATATACTCGATATCATGTTCAGACAATATCATTACCCACTTAGCCATTCTACTTGTAAGCATTGCTTTTGACAATAGGTACTTTAGAGGGTCTATCTTGGCAATCAGCTTGATTTGGTGAGCTAGCATGTAGTGTCTGAATTTATGTGCTGCAAACACCAGTGCTAGGCAAGCCTTTTCTATTGATGTGTAATTGAGCTCGTGCCCCACCATTGTTCTGTTGATGTAGTAGATGGCCTGCTTGGTTCCCTTTTCATCATGTTGAGCTAAAAGGGTGCCAAGGGCGGTTGTTGTTGCTGAGATGTATAGGATTAATGGCTTCCCAATAATTGGTGGCATCAACACAGGTGGTGTAAGTAGATATTCTTTAATTTTGTTAAATGCTTGCTCACACTTTTCATCCCATCTGAATGCTACTCCCTTGTGGAGTAGGTGTGAATAGGTGATCTGTTTATCTACTAGCTATGCTATGAATCTCCGGATGGACTGGAGTCTGCCTTGTAATCCTCCGAGTTGCTTTAATGTTCTTGGCGCTTCCATTTCAAGGATTGCTTTTACCTTTGCAGGGTCCACCTCTATCCCTCTCATCGAAACTATGTATCCCAATAGCTTTCCTGATTGTACCCCAAAGACACACTTCTTCAGGTTGAGTCTGACCTTGTATTGTTCCAGTCGATCAAAGATTGCACTTAGAGTTGCTAATGTGATCTTGTCTCTTCTTTGATTTGGCCAATATGTCGTCCACATAATCTTCGACTATTTTATGGATCATGTCATGGAAGATTAGTGTCATGGCTCTTTGATATGTAGCTCCTGCATTTTTAACCCAAACGACATCACATTCCAGTAGTAAGTGCCCCAAGGACATGTAAAGGTTGTTTTATGTTGGTCCTCCTTTGCTATTGTTATCTGATTGTACCCTGAGAAACCGTCCATTAGGGACAACATCTCATGTCTGGCCGTCATGTCCATTATCATGTCAATGTTGGGTAGTGGAAAATCATCCTTAGGACATGCTTTGTTTAGGTCTTTGAAATCTGTGTAGATGCAGATGGCCCCTTTCAGTTTTGAGACAGGTACAAAATTTTGATACCCATTCTGGATAGTCGATTGGGCGTATGAAGCCAACATCCAAAAGTTTCTATAGCTCAATTTTGATGAGCAAGGCTATTTGTAGGTGCATCTTCCTTAGCTTTTGTCTGATTGATTTTGCTTCAGGTTAAACAGCCAAATGATTAACCACTACTTTAGGATCCAGACCTGGCATGTCAGCATAGGTCCATGCAAAATTTACCTTTCTTTCTTTTAGGAATGTTGCCAATAGTTCTTGTTCCTCTGTTAAGAGGGACTCGGCATAGAAGGTGATTTGCGGCTCTGTTTCTATTCCCAAGTTGACAGGGTTGCATTGTTCTGCCAGTACCACTGATTTCTCCTGATGTAGTGCAGTTGGGGGGAGATTGAACCCTTCATCCTTTGGAGCCTCAGAGAGATTTTCACCATTGGATGCGTCCTTTATTTTTACTATTTTATGGTTAGAGAGTGCCACAATGTGGTTTTCACTCAATAACTCTGAGCTTATTCTCGATATTTTTCTTTTGCGACTAAAAGATTCAATCGTCTCCCCATAGTATGCTTGTGTGTCCAATGTGATGTCGAATCCAACCTTGTGGTCTCCACATGGAATTGTATCCCTTAGTCCCATGAATTCTGAGAGTGCCTCATCATTTTTGAATGAGTCAAGAATCGGTGGTCCTCATTGGTGGTGATCGATGAGTTGGGGGTGTACTAAGGTGATTTGGTGGGTTGGTTGGTTTGACTCAGCTGTGGAGGCACTTATCATTAATAAGGTGGAATCTTCGAAAAGCCTACGAAGACCTGCTATGGTATCATCATCGTCACTACTAGTACAAACATCAGTGACATCAAAGGTGTAATTATCGAGTGGGATACCTAAGCAAACGGGTGGTCTAGGGGTGGTTGTTGTTACCTGAGGAGAGGACCTGACTGCTCTTCTAGGAGTACCTCTACCACGTATAGTTATACTCAGAGGAGTCTAGCCAAGGCCAAGGTTCCACATTCTTCTTTCTACAATGATGGGCTCCAACCATCCATCACTGTTTCTTCCCAGGCTCTCATTCCTGTTATAGCCCATACTAAACATCATTTGTAACCCTCTGTTAGTTTCCTCCATGGGTAGGTTGGGAGCGGGTCATTCATCTTGGTATAGTGTGTTTGTGATGTCCTCTTCATCCACATTCTCCCGAATGAGATCCCCCTAATAGTGGAATCTAGAGGGTTCTGCTCTAATAGTGCGGACAGGTGTTTGAACTGGCTGGGGTTGTCCATGCGACCTAGGAGATTGTGGTAACTCTCCTACAAAAAATGCATTTCTCTTCATTCTATAGTCACCACATCCATTGTCTTCGATCATGCCTTTGATTTCGGAAATGTTAGGGATGGTGGGTGTCTCTGTCGCAGATGTGGAAGTGAGATTGGTTGGGTCTATGTATGAAGTAAACGGTCCTTCATCATTTTTGGGTACTTGAGGGATCTTATAAAACTTGGCTTCCAAGTTTTTGCAGTAAGCAAATGGTTCAGGATCCCCATATATAGTGACCTCCTCATTATGATGTGAGAACTTAATGCACTGGTGATAGGTCAAGGCCACTTCCTTCATTCCATGGATCCATGGGCGTCCCAAGAGGATGTTGTATGGTAGGTCGAGGTCGAGGACCTGACAAGTGGTTTGCATAGTTGTCGGCCCCACTTGAATGGGGATTTTGATAGTACCCTGAGATACTCTTTCTTGGTCGTCATACGCCCTTATTGTGATGCTTTTGTTCTTGTTGATGGAATCCTTGGCAAATCCCAATTTATTTATGAGTTTTAAAGAACAAATATTAAGGCCTGCACCTCCATCTACCAGGACTCGTTTGACTTTCTTTTTATGGATTAGGACTTGGAGGTGGAGTGCACGATTATGAGATGACTGAGGGAAATCTTGATCCGAAAATGTAATGAGATTGGGGGTAACGATGTTACCCACCATAGCTTGAAATTGCTCTGTGTCGAGGGTGGCGACAATGATAGACATAGCTAGTGCTTCATCAAGGATCTTCCTATGGGCGGCGGAGATTTTTAATAGTTCCATGATGGAGATTTGGGTCGATGTTCTTTTCAGCTAGTCAATAACATTGTAATCATAGGGGATGGCTTTTGTATTGGTAATGGGGGTCTTAGCAGGTGCCCCAACGATGGTAACCTTTCCACCTCGTGTGGTGACTCCACAGTCATTGTTGGCTCCCTTGATATTTATGATGGTGACCATCTCGTCGACACATCCAACTATCTCCTTGTATACTAGATTAGCACTAGCATAATTTTGTGTGCCCTTATTATTCCCTTGATTATTTCCTTGATTGTTCCCTTGGTTATGGTTCAACATCGGATTCATGTATATCTTTAGGTCTTGGTTTTCGGCCGACTGCTCGATGTTGATGACCTTATCCTCAATGAGGTCTTGGATGATGTTTTTGAGTCTCATGCAATTTGCGGTGGTGTGTCCTTTGACTTTGTGAAAGTCACAAAGGAGGTTCTCATTATACCACGGTGGCTTGGTCATAGGTTTCATGTACTGCTCGGAGTTAGAGATTTTGATTAGATTCTCTTCGACCAGCTTCTTCATTATGGAATCAATCAATTCACCATGAGCTATGAACTTCCTCTTGGGGGGAAACTTGTTGCAGGTAGGTGGTCCTCCTTGATTACCCAAATTGTTGACTCGATTGGTGGAAGATGGTTGTGGCTGTTCTACTACCGCATTAGTCTGCACATTATTGTGATTATGATTTTGCGGTTGATGATAGTTTTGGGTATTCTGCTTAGGGGCACTGATGACCACTTTAGCATCAACCACGCCGTCATTGGTGATATTTTTGTTCCTCGACCATCTCCGAGGTTTATCATTGTAGTTTTTAGACGGGCGGTTATCTTGTGGTGGAGTGAATGTTGGTGCGCCTCCTCACGTGGTAAGGGCTCTTTCGATGTTGAGCGCTTTTGGGATGAGTTGATCATACAATGTGATGCACTGCATTTTTAGGTAGAATGCCAAGTTTTAATCTAGATTGGCTATGATAGTGCAAACTTGTTGTTCCTCTAGCATGGTCCACTTGCTCTGATTGGCCTTGGATCGCCATCTTTGCAAGAATGATGCCAATAGCTCTCCCTTTTGTTGTTTGAGTGTAGATAGTTCTTCCAGACTGACATCCACACCCATGTTGAAAGAGTAATTTTAAAGGAAATCCTCCACTATTTCCTCAAATGTTTTAATGCCCATGGGTAGGTGAGAAAACCATTCCATAGCTGGACCAGTCAGGCTCTGGGGGAAGAGTCGCATTAGGTACGTGTCATCATATGCGACCTCCATGTAGTGCACCTAAAATTCCCTAATGTGGTTTTTCAGGGTTTCCCATTCCATTGTATTTGTCAAATTTGGGGATCTCAAATCCCTTTGGGAATGGTACCATGGTGAGAATTCTAGCGAACAGATAAGGGCACAAATTTCCTAGTGTCCTTGTGGTTTTTCCTACTTGTAAGTCCAACACTTGCTGCGAGAGTAGTTTGATCTATGTTGTGACATCCTTGGTCAGATCGAGAGGTGGGATGAATGAGTTTGGAGGTGTTTTATGGTGGGGAGAGTACTGGTGGGTGTTTGCTGCAAGCTCGTTTGTGCATTCAAAGCTTGATGGTATGCTTGCATTTGTGTCAACAATGCTTGTTGTTGATCTTGTTGTTGTTGTTCCAACAACGCTTGTTGTTGGTCCATCTGCTGTTGTTCCCATGAAGCTTGTTGTTGATCAATCTGCTGTTGAACTAGTAAAGCTTGATGTTGGTCTAGCTATTGTTGTGCCAACAAAGCTTGTTGTTGGTCAAGCTGCTGTTGCACCAAAAAATCTTGTTGTTGGTTGAGCTGCTATTGTGCCAATGAAGCTTGTTGTTTAGCTTGTTGTTGTGCCTGAAATTCTTGCAAGGCTTGTTGGCAGGCTTGCAGGTGGATTGCTTGCAATTACGCTTGGTACTGTGCTTATGCTTGAGACTGTGCTTGTGGTTGTGCTTGCGCTTGTGCTTGAGCTTGGGCTTGTGCTTGTGGTTGCACTTGGGTTTGAGCTTGGGCTTGGGCTTGTGCTTGCGCTTGCGCTTAAGCTTGGGCTTGGGCTTGTGCTTGTGCTTGCTACTATTGCTTGAGTATTCTTTGTTGGTTTGCATTTTGAAGAGTTTGGATTAAGGTAATGAATGAATTTGCTAAGTTGGCTTTTGGTGGGATTGGTGGTGGAACGAGAATGATGCCAATCGTTGTGGCAGGTGGGGGGATTGTGGTAGTGATTGGGATTTGGGTTGTTGGACGGGTGGTGGAGATGTTTGGTCCTTGAGAAGGCATGCTTTGGGATACTTGAGGACCGATGGATGTGTTTGTTACAGTGGCTTGGATAGTCACCTCTTGTGGCTATGACATTGTGGGCAAAGAGATGGATTTTGAGGTGATATGCACATTGCCCTATTCTGAGAAGCTATCTGTGTTTAGGGGAGGAAAGCCCACTCTGAGTGGTGATGTGGTCACAAATGGAAATGGGGGTAGCGGTGGTAGGCTATCCCAGAAAGAAAAAGGATTAGCAACTTCAGTTGCTCTAAATAAATAACCTTCTTCTTGTGGTAAAGAAGTGGGTATGTTTAACTGATAGGCTGGTGAGGAATGAAATGAAGATGAACCATCAGGATTATGAAACGCGAGTGGGATGTATGGGTACAATGGATTTTCTGGCACAATATTATCCAGCGTGGTGGTGATAGCTATCTCTTTATTGGTTACTAGGCGATGTTGTTGTAATTCTCGAAACATAGCACTTCCTTTGTTTCCAATTGGTGAGGTCGGAGTGATGGTTGTCATGATGGTTGTCGTGATGTGGGGTATTTCTTGATTGATGGTTGACATTGGGGATGCACTTGTAAGAGGCATGTCTGTACTAGTGTTTGCATCAAGGTCAAAAGGGGATGGGACCCCTCCTTCCGTTAATGTGTTTAAGTACTTGAACATGGCACTAACAACTTTATGGTTCTCGGGGTTTTGAACCATTTTTATCATTTCGGATTGTGTCATCCCCATGTCTTCATTTGTGATGTCCCCCTCATTGCTCTCCTCTTGAGGATTTTGTGATGATAAAGGAGAGTTAGTTGGGGGATTGCTCGTTCCCACAAGGTTTATTTAAGAGGTTAACCGACTCATGTCCACAGAAGTTGATATGTCATTGATAATGTGAATAGGTCCTCACTACCTCCCCATAAGTGCAACTTAGGGAGTAGATTATTATGCAAATGATGCAAAGATGGGTCCTGTATACGAGGCCATGTTAGGTACCCATGTATAAATGCAATGAAAAGAAATATCTCACTACCAGAGAAAAGGAGAAAACCCAGTTGGACAAAAATCCTCCCTAAAAGAGAGATGAAATAAAAAAAAAATTCTCTCAATGAACAATGAGAAGGAAAAAACCCCATGCAAGGAAAAATTCCCCCATAAGAGAGAATTAGAAGAGAAACCATGCAGCCCCCCTCAATGTTGATTCTCCTAAAATGATGGTAGAAGCTCAAAATTGAATGTTGAAGATGATCCAAAAGCGTTGAACAACGTTCCTCCTCTTAGGAAGAAACAAAACCAAGATGGTATGCGAGATGTCTTCGCATTCCTGAAAGGAAGATGCAAGAAGATGGATGATGGATGATGTCTTTGAAGAATGCTCAATTGTCTCCATGTTGATTCTGAAAGGTGTCACACTCCAAACATGTGTTCTAGGCCACATTGTTGAAGAAGACAATCCAGAATCACCTAGAAATGATTGTAGAACATAATACAAAGACAAGTATACCTCATATGAAGACAAAGAAGCCTCCTCCAAATGTTGTCCGAAAGAATCCACACTCATTTCAAACTACAAAGAATGATCATGTAGAGAATGAACGAGAGGGTTTGATCCTTCATTTTGAATATTGAAAAATATTGATACTTGAACAAGCAATATATGATGAATTATCATTATTTCACTCCCTCAATGTTTTCCTTTCACTTAGTCCAATGAATTTTGTTCAAATATACTTGTGAAATTTTTTAATTGTAATATCAATGAAGTCATCTACCTATGCATATATCTAGTGACTTGTAAAATCATTTCAATTTTGTGAAATATTATGACATTGTGTCATTATTTGGGTATATGACATAATCTCTTTCATGATTTAAAATTTTCCTTTGAATTTTGTATTGCTTATTGCATAAGAGGGGGACCAACCACACCAAGGCTCTAGGTCATGAAGAGATGAGAGTGAAGGGCTGCCCTAATCTACCTCAAGTTGGATAAGATATTTTAAGTAAAGGATAGAGAATGAAGAGCACTCTCAAGTGCTTTTTCCACTCTGCTAATCTAGGAGATTCGATGGGGCTAAGTGACCAGGTTTTTGGAACCAAAACTATACCTCAGATAGATCTCTACCTGAGCACAACATTGTATATTAAGGATGACAGTGCAACATGTTGGCATCTCCTTGGGTCGCTGGCATCTGTACAACCAAAAAGTGTAAAGTATAGTGAAATTCACAAAAATCCTACTAACTATTTAACAGTTGAAATTTAAAATACTAACTGGAATGATAATAAACAAATTAAATAAAGTAACTAGAAACGTGATATAGAAGGTGAAAAGTATGGAGGTGATGAAGATTAACTCATGAAGAATCTAGTTCGCTAGCAAGATCCACATGAACACGTAGCTACACACAGAAAAGAGACGAAAAATGTTGGGGATGTATAGGGGTTTTCTGTAGTCAAACCTTTTCTTTGGTGTTTCCACCTCCACGGACAGCCAGGAAATCCATGAGATATGAAATATGATAAAGAAAACAATAGAAAGGATATCGAACAATAACAATAACACTATGCTACATAAATCAAGTGATGATATCACCTTCTCAATCGAGGTGCCCTCAAGCACATAGAGGAGGATGCAAGCTTGGTAAGGTCTACGTTGCCACAACAACAAAGAAGCATTCCCTTAGGACACCAAGTCATAATTCAATGGTGGAAAAAGTGCAACAAGACGTAGAGAAGAAGTGTAGGAGCTCAATAATCATGAAACCAAAGTCAAGCCAACATGTGAGATTGTGTAGAATTGTAGATAGAAGATGGAATAGATGTGAAAAATATGCATTTGAAGATGAAAAGGGAGGGAAAGAATCATTCTTGGGTCAACAGGAGGGCGTAGAGGCATTACCATTCATTAGAAAGCGAGAATACATCTTTGTGGATTCTAGAGGTAGGAATTTGTCAGGGATGACAACATCGCACAAACGTCTGCACATCGCATGCACGTCCTCAACAAAAATTCCCCCATTGACACAAAGGAAAAACACCAAGTGGATGCACTACAATTAGGTGATGTGGAATTTCTTAGTCGGGATTGATTTTTATAAAGTAGAGGGTGTAAAAGGAGAATTTACGAGAGGGGTGCAAATTCACTCCTCTATATTTTTCCTCGCTTTAGCGAGCATGAGTGCTAATGAATGCTTGGTAAAGTAGATTGAAGAGTTTAGAAATGTATAACTGAACCATTAAGGAAGTAGACCACAATTTGGTGAGCTCAAAAGCATAGGGAAAAAAAATAACTCCACAGGTACTCTCCTAAGGAGGATTGAACAAAGGACTATGTAGATCCTCATAGCTACAAAGTTGATCAAAATGCACCGAAGGCCCACAAACCAATGATGGAAAAATCTCGTAGGATGCAAGTGCTTCACTGATCCTTGGATATGAAAAGAAGGCACCCCCCAAGTACTCTCTCCTAAAGGAAGCCCAATGTAGGGGACTCTGCAGAGTCGGATTGGAAAGCAACCTTACAAGCACACCTACAAAGCAACATGTTAATTTGTAGATAACCAACCACACAAGCAAAAAATTACACAGTCACGCAGATAGTCAAAAGTTGAAGGAAGAGCTTTCAAAGGGGTCCCTCGAGAACCCTTTAAAAGAAAAGGGGTCCACTCAAGGGATGCTCAGTTTTGAAAATGAGAGCATTTTTTCGCAAATCAATTCAACATCAAGGAATCCTTTTGAAAGATGTTCACTTAATCAAGGAATTTGAAAGGAAGAAGGTCCCCTCGCAAGGGGAAGGTCAAACTTCTCTCGCAGGAGAAGGTGCTTCCTCCTCAAAGGAAAGTTTTTCAAATTCTTTCTTTACGAACCCATGATGAAGGAAGAATATTCCGCTAGGGGTCCTTACTCAAGAATGTGATTTATTGAAAAATATTTTGAAAGGAATTTTGAGAAAAGATTTGTTGGCCACCGAATGCATTTTCTAAAAATCAAAGTGATATGATAGCCCACCCCTAGGATGGTTTGTGTTCAACACTAGGCACGTGACATCCTAAGGAGAGAAAATAAAGAATGAAAAAATGATGTTGTGGCCCATAGAACATAGAGAGATGTCACTATGGTAATGTTTTTGCACACGTGAGGGACAACACATGATAATGACTTCCATGAAACAAGCACGAAAGATAAGAGAACAAAAAAATGCAAGAAGAGAAACAATAATATTATGAACAAGGGACATAGGGGCAATCTAATATTTCAGGGTTAGAGCTGCTCATAAATATACATAAGTATAATAATAGTATATAAATAAACTGTCATCAACCCCCTACTATATTAGACCATATGAATAATGTATGGGAAGACAAAATATAAATAAAAAATTGGGTCAACATGGAAGGGAAGCCTAAATGCCCCCAACACTTTGCATTGTCCCAAATTGTTGAAAATCAATACACATAACAGAGGAATAATGATGTAACAAATAGAGGTAGTTTTACAACATGTTAAAACTCATGTATCCAAGCACCTATGAGGGTGAGAAGGGTCATCCAAGAACACATAATGCAAGCATAGTGGAATACAAAAACACACACATAATCTAATCTACAAATAATGAAGAGGTACCCCCTAGTCCTCATCAACCAAGAGGTCAACGGCCTCCCAATATAGATCATTATAAGGGGAATGAAGACAAGCCTGCAAGGGTGGAATATCAAAGGGAGAACCCTTTGATCTCCCACAACAAGAGCCAAGGAAGAAGGCCCCTCGAGGTCTTCTTCGCTCAGTTCTTGTGGGGTGAAATTCAACGACCTCGCAAAAATAGCTGATAAGGCTGAGATGTCATCCACATAATTAAACATGAAATTCATAGGAGTTCCATGTGTTAAATCAATGGGTGAGGGAGGAAATTCTTGAGATTCACTACTAGGCTCACCGAGAGACTCGGGAGCAATAAAAAACTTTGGGGATGTTGGGACTTTTTCCATCACTAGGATAACACACGCTAATGTAGAACCACCCTCTGAAGAAGGTGGACCTCTCTTTCAACTCCCATTGCTAGGAGGGCCCTCCTCCACCTTCCTCTTCATCAAAGGATGTGAGATCCCCATGGATAAGGCAGAAGGCGTGAAGGAAGAGGATAAAACTGAGGCGGAAACCACCAAGGTATTCAGAATGTCCATGGGCTTTGAAAATGATGGTATGTTCAGGAGGAACATCAGAAGAGGCGGCTCAACCAAAGGAGAAATAAACACCTGCACCCTCTTTGGGTGAGGGTTGTTCATGCTCACAACAGGAGCAGAAAGAAGAACCGAAGCTAAAGGAACTAAAGCAGAGGGAACAAGAGAGGAGGACACAGTAGAAGGTGTTGGGGTAGAAACTTACGAATCCCCTTCCTTCCTCTGCAAAGTGGCCTACTCAGTGGCCAAAGCCTTTCTCTAAAATTTTCACTCACACACAAGGTGGTTCCTGTAACTCAGGGAGCTAGAGGCTGAAAACTAAGATGGAACAAAGGACTCCTGTTCAACCATCAAAGTCCATCACAACCATTTCTGGGGGAGGGAGGGACTCCTAGATGGGAACAAGAGGGAGAGGCTGAGAATAGGTTAAAACAACAGTGGGGGGAGTTGAATCTAATGCCTCAGTAGCGGGCCTCTTCCCATTCACTACCTTAGGGGTAGGAGCAGTAGGAGACCATGGAAGCCAAGACATATAAGACTCCCCATAGGGACCCTTCCCCTTACCATATCAAATGAGGTGAGGCATCGTAGGTAAGATGAGAAGTTTGAATGATGGATGCTTAGGCTTCTGCCAAGTGGGCACCATTAGGTTCTCCAACAAGCACCTCAAAGAAGAACATGATGGTGTCGTATCAAGGCGAGAGGAAGCGACACGCAAAATAGTGGAAGAGGAGGAAGAAGAACCTTGAGCATGCTTCTATTCCTCCCTTCTTCAAGCCAATGTGACATCACTTTCATCCTTCAAGCAAGCCCTATGCGAGATGACATAGGGAGAAGGAGGACATATCACCTTAGGTGTTATTCCCCCACTCTTGTATTTCACATAGGTAAAGTACAAGAGTTTTTTCCTAGGAGGAAGTGAACCTATGGGGGAAAACCAAAAATGATCTAGTGAGTAGCCACCATGTGCAATCGATAGTTTATAGTCAGTGTCATGGAATACATGCATTGTACCCTCATGGATGAATTTAAGACACTTATGCACCACTGAGGGAACTGCATTCATAGTGACCAACTAGGCGATACCCAGTTTCACCTTGAAGAGTTTAGACCCCAAGATTATGTCAAAGAGTAAATTTATGGATTTCGGTCCAACTAAGACTTACAAGGTGATGCAACCAATGGGAGGTACAAAAATCCCATCGTGTGTATGGATGGTACTCCTCGATTCATCATACGAATCTTTGTGCAAGAAATTAATCAGCATAATTTCCTCAGTGATGACATTCACCTGACACGTGGGGTCAACAAGAACACTTGTTATAGAGTTTCCATTGATTCATGCGGGGATGTACAAGGGAGATGGCTCTTTGTTATAATTCATCAGCAAGTCCTATGAGGTGAAATTTATGTTAGGGGATCCACTCGCAAGTTGTACTGATGTAAAAAGGAGTCCATCATGTATACTAAACAAAATCTTCATAGAGCCCCCAAGGGTTTTGCAACTAGACAGTGACCCAACTAAGGTTTCATTCCGTGATCCCTGGAACCTTCCAACTATGCCACTAGGGGATGTAGGTTGGGTTGCAAGGCTAGACACCTCACAACACTCACACCCACAACACTCCTAGGATACAAGGAAAGGGTCTTTCAACATTGCTAAATGGAACCAAAATGGTTCACGTTAGGTTCACCAAAATGTAGAAGAGGGGAACCAGCCACACCAAGGCTCAAGGTCATGCAGAGTCGAGAGTGGAGGGCTGCCCTAATCTACCTCAAGTTGGATAAGAGCTTATAGGTAAAGGATAGAGAATGAAGAGCACTCTCAAGTGCTTCTTCCACTCTACTAATCTAGGAGATTCAATGGGCTAAGTGAGCAATTTTTTGGAACCCGAACTGTACCTCAAAAAACTCTCTACCTAAGGATAGTAGTGCAAGTCAGGGACGATAGCATGGTAATAAACAAAAAAAAGAGTATAAAGTACAACGAAAGTCACAAAAAAACCTACTAACTACTTAGCAGTTTAAGTTTAAAATACTAATTGGAATGATAATAAACAAAAATAATAAAGTAACTAGAAAAGTGATATAGAAGGTGACAAAGATGGAGATGATGCAAATTAACTCATGAAGAATCGAGTTCACTAGCAAGTTCCACACGAATGCGTACCTATACATAGCCAAGAGGAAAATTTTGGGGGTTGTATAGGGGTTTGTTGTGGTCAAATCCCTGCTTTGGTGTTTCCACCTTCACAGATAGCCAAGAAAGCCACGAGCTATGAAATATGATAAAGAAAATAATAGAAAGGATATCAAATAATAACAATAACACTATGCTACATAAATCAAGTGATAACATCACCTTCTCAATCAAGGTTCCCTCAATTACGTAGAGGGGGATGAAAGCTTGGTAAGTTTTAGGCTGCCGTAACAACGAAGAAGCAATCCCTCGAGATACCAAGTCGCAATTTTAATGGTGGAAAAAGTGCAACAAGAGGTAGAGAAGATGTGTAGGAACTCAAGAATTGTGAAGCCAAAATCAAGCCAGCATGTGAGATTTTGTAGAATTGTGTAGAAGATGGAATGGATGTGAAAAATATATATTTGAAGATGAAAAGGGAGGGAAAGATTCATTGTTGGGTCGATAGGAAGGCGCAAATGCATTACACTTCATTGACAATGGAGAATGTAACATCTTTGTGGATTCCAAAGGCATGAATCTGTCAAGGATGGTAGCACATTGCACACACGTCCACGTGACATGTGCGTGTCCCTAAAATAAACTCCCTCATCGACACAAAGGACAAGTGCCAAGTGGATGGACTGCAAATAGGTGATGTGGAATTTTTTAGTCGAGATTGATTTTTCTAAAGTAGAGGGTGTAAAAGGGGAATTTGAGAGGGGTGAAAATTTACTCCTATAAATTTTTTCCCCACTTTAGTGTGCATGAGTGCCAATGAATTTTTGGTAAATTAGGTTGAAGAGTTTAGAAATGTATACCTGAATCGCTGAGGAAGAAGACAACAATCTGGCAAGCTCGAAAGTGCAAGGCAGGAAAAAATATCCATAGGTACTCTCTTGAGCAGGATTGAGCAAAGGAATCTATAGATCCTCGAAGCTATAGAGTTGACCAAAGTGCACCGAAGACCCGCAAACCAATGATGGAAAAATCTCGCAAGATGCAAGTGCTTTATAGATCATCAGACCTGCAAAGAAGGTGCCCCCAGGTACTCTCTCCTGAAGAAAGCCCAATGTAGGGGACTTTATAGAGCTGGATTGCAAAGTACCTCATAGGCGCACTTGCAATGAAATATTTTAAACCTCAGATAAAAACATGTTAGAAAACAACAAGCAGCCACACAAGCAGACAAGCAGACATTCACACAAATACTTAAAACTTGAAGGAAGAGCTTTCAAAGGGATCCCTCAGGAACCCTTTAAAATAAAATGGGTCCACTCAAGGGACAGTTAGTTTTGAAAGTGAGAGAACATTTTTCGCAAATCAATTCAACTTCAAGGAATCCTTTTGAAAGATGTTCACTTCATCAAGGAATTCAAAAGGAAGAAGGTATCGTCGCAAAGGGAAGGTCAAACTTCACCCGCGAGAGAAGGTGCTTCATCCTCGGAGGAAGGTTTTTCAAACTCTTTCTTTATGAACCCATGATGAAGGAATAATAGTCCACTAGGGGTCCTTGCTGAGGAATGCGATTTATTGAAAATATTTGTTGGCCATCGAATGCATTTTTTGAAAATTGAAGTGAAATTTTGGGTGAGACGATTCATCCAAGAACACATAACACAAGCACGGGGGAACACAAACACACACACACAATCTAATCTATAGATAAAGAAGAGGCTCCCACAGTCCTCATCAACCAATAGATCATCAACCTCCCAATGTAGATCATTATAAGGGGAAGGCAAATGAACCTGCAAGGGTAGAACATCAAGGGGGGAACCCTTCGACCCCCCCACAACAAGAGCCAAGGAAGAAGGCCCCTCAAGTTTTTCTCCACTTAGTTCTTGTGGGGTGAAAGTCAACATCGCAAAAATATTTGATAGGGTTGGGACCTCATCCATAGAATTAAACATGCACTTCATAGGAGTGCCATGTGTTAACTCAATGGGTGAGGGAGGCAGTGCCTGAGATTCACTACTAGGCTCACCAAGAGACTCGGGAGTAGTAACAAACTCTAGGGATGTCAGGACTTCTTCTATCACTAGGATGACACATACTAATGCAAAACCACCCTACGAAGAAGGTGGACCCCTCTTTTGACCCCCATTGCTATCAGGTCCATCCTCCATATTCCTCTTCATCGAAGGATGTGAGATCCCCATGGGTGAGGCATAAGGCATGGAGGAAGAGTATAAAATTGCAGCGGACACCACCAAGGTATTTGGTATGTCCACGGGCTTTGAAAATAGTGGGATGTCTAGGAGGGACATTAGAAGAGGCAGATCTATCTAAGGAGCAATAAACACCTACACCCTCTTCAAGTGAGGGTCATTTATGTTCGTATGAGGAGCCAAAAGCAACAACAAAGCTAAAGGAAGTGAAGTAGAGGGGATGTGAAAGGAGGATACAAAAAAAGGTGTTGGAGCAGAAACTGCTTACTCCCCTTCCTCTACAAAGTGGCCTACTTAGCGACCAAAGCATTTCTTCGATGTTTGTGCTCACATGCAAGGTGGTTGCTGCTACTTCGGGAGCTAGAGGTTGGAATTTGAGAAGGAATGGAGGATTCTTGTTCGACCATTGGAGTGTCCATAAAAACCATGTTTGATGGAGGGAGGGACTCCTGGATGGGAACAGGAGGGAGAGGCTGAGAAGAGATTGAAACAAAAGTGGGGGGACTAGTCTCTAATCCCTTAGCTATAGGCCTCTTCCCATTTATTGCCTTGGGGGTAGGAGTGGTAGGAGGTCACAAAGGCGGAGACTTAAAGGACTCCCCACGAGGATTCTTTCCCTTACCATATTGGATGGGGTGAGGCACCATTGGTAAGATGAAAAGTTTGAACTTTGGATACGTAGGCTTTCGCCAAGCGGGCACCATCAGGTTTTCTAGAAAGCACCTCGGAACAATAGAAGAGGAGGAAGAAGAACCTTGAGCATGCTTATCTTCCTCCTTTCTTTGAGCCACTGTAGCATCGCTATCATCCTTTAGACATGCCCTATGCGTGACAACATAGGGAGAAGGAGGGTATCTCACCTTAGGCATTATGCCCCCGCTCTTATTTCACATAGGTTTGATACAAGAGGTCCATCCTAGGAGGAAGCGAACCTACAAGGTGGGCCAAAAATGGTCTAGTGAGTAGCCACCACGTGCAATCAGTGGTTTATAGTCGGTGTCATGGACTACATGCACTGTACTCTCATGGATGAATTTCAAAAACTTATGCATCACTGAGGGAACTGCATTCATAGTGACCAACCAGGGGATGCCCAGTTTCACCCTGAAGAGTTCAAACCTCGAGATTATGTCAAAGAGTAAATTTATAGATTTTGGTCCAACTAAGACTGACAAGGTTTAATGCAACCAATGGGAGGTACAAAATAGCAATCGTGTGTATGGATGGTACTCCTCAATTCATCATACCCATCTTGTGCAAAAAATTAATCAACATAATATCCTTCGTGATGACATTCACCCAACATGTGGGGTCAATAACAACACCTGTTACAATGTTTCCATTGATTTGTGCAGGGATGTACAAGGGAGATGGATATTTGTTATAGTTCATCAAAAAGTCTTGCAAGGTGAAATTTATTCTAGGGGATCCACTAGCAGGTTGCATAGATGGGATGGGTAGATGTAAAAAGGAGGCCATCACGTAGACTAAACAAAACCTTCATAGAGCCCCTAAGGGTTTTTCAACGAGATAGTGATCCAACTAAGGTTTCATTATGTGATTCCTATGGAACCTTCCAACTACACCACTAGGGATCATAGGTTGGGTTGCAAGGCTAGACACCTCAGAACACTCACAACCACAAAACTCCTAGGATACAAGGAAAGGGTCTTTCAAAAATACTAAACGAAACCAAAATGGTTCACGTAAGGATCACCAAAATGTAGAAGCGGGGGACCAACCATACCAAGGCTCCCGGTCATGGAGATCTGAGAGTGGAGGGATGCCCTAATCTACCTCAAGTTGGATAAGAGTTGTTAGGTAAAGGATAGAGAATGAAGAGCACTCTCAAGTGCTTTTGCCACTCTACTAATCTAGGAGATTGAATGGTGCGAAGTGAGTAGGTTTTTGGAACTTGAAATATACCTCAGACAACTCGCTACTCGAGGACAACAATGCAGGTCAAGGATGACAACACGATGCGTTGGCGTCTGCACAACTAGAAAGTGTAAAGTACAGTGAAAGTCATAAAAAACCTACTAACTACTTAGCGATTGAAGTTTAAAATACTAACTGGAATGATAATAAACATAAAAAATAAAGTAACTAGAAAAGTGATATAGAAGGTGATGAAGATTAAATCATGAAGAATCCAATTTTCCAACAATCTCCACACAAACGCATACCTACACACAACCAAGAGAGGAATTTTTTTGGGGCTATATAGGGGTTTGTTGTAGTCAAACCCTTGCTATGGTGTTTCCACCTCCATGAACAATGAAGAAAGATATGAGATATGAAATATGATAAAGAAAACAATAGAAAGGATATTGAACAATAACAATAACACTATGCTATGTAAATCAAGTGATAATATCACCCTCTCAATCGAGGTTCCCTCAAACATGTAGAGGAGGATACGAGCTTGGTAAGGTCTACGATGTTGCAACAATGAACAAGTAGTCACTCGGGACACCAGGTCACAATTTCAATGGTGGAAAAAGTAAAATAAGATGTAGAGAAGATGTGTAGGAGCTCAAGAATCATGAAGCCAAAATCAATCCAACATGTGATATTGTGTAGAATTGTGTAGAAGATGGAATGGATGTGAAAAATATGCATCTGAAGATGAAAAGTGAGGAAAAGAGCGGTTCTTGGGTTGGAAGGAAGGCGCAGAGGCATTATGCTTCATTGCCAATAAAGAATGCAACGTCTTTGTGGATTCCAAAGGGAAGAATTTGTCAGGGATGACAACTCATCGTGCAAATGTCTGGACATTGTGCGTGTGTCCCTAACATAAATTGCCCCATTGACACAAAAGATAAGCACCAGGTGGATGCACTGAAGATAGGTGATGTGGAATTTCTTAGTCAAAATTGATTTTTCTAAAGTAGATGATGTAAAAGGGGAATTTTTGAGAGGGGTGCAAATTCACTCTTATACACTTATATGTAATTATGAGTAATTTTGGTGAAGTATAGACTAGTTAAGATATTTAGCTGGAAAATTCATGGGTATATTTGTGTGATCTCCTTGATTTAGGTTCCTAAACTCTTTTCTCTCATTCCTTTCCTTTTCTTTTTCTTTATTTGCATTTTAAGGTTGGTCATAGCATTTTCAACATTTTAATTGTTTCAGTTTTTATAATTTTTTCTTGATCCACATTATAAGGATATGATATTGTCGATTCCATGTGAATCATATATAAATTGATCCTATCTTTGAACTCTAAAACCACAAAGGACCCTTGTTAAATACTATCCTCAACAAACCTTTGAGTTACCTTGTACATCAAGACTTGGCATTGGAAGGCTTAGGGCTATAAAATTATGTTCTAGAATTTTAATTTTTTCAAGAGAGGTAAAACTTATTGTGATTTATTTGCATTGATTGTGACTAAAAACCATTTCAACACTTAGTTTTGGGATATTAATCATCATTAGACTTTCCATGTTGGGGTGTTCATTTTTTGACACTTACATGATTAGATCCATAGGTGTAAACTTGATTAATGTCACTTCCATGGTCATAGACTTGAAACCTAGACCTTTAAATTTTAAATTCAATTTTTATCCCATTGAATCCAAACTACTAGTCATTCTGAGCAAGCCTAATGCATGTGTTTATGTTGATTTATGCATTCATTTTTGTAATGATATTCACTCATTGATTTGAAGCCATGTTAGGGTCTTGGAGATCATGTATGAGTTAATAAGGACTTGTCATTGATCACTTATGAGAGAATTCTCATAACATTTATTAGAGCACATGATCTTATATATGGTATGCTTCCTTGATGTCTTTGATCCTTAAAGCTACATAAAGAAAATCTATTAAGGTACTAACTCAAGAGAACTTGACCCTCTCAAATTAATAAATCCCCTAAAGTCGCTCCTAGACATTGAAAGGAAAAGAAGAGGTGCGGAAACACTTTCCTAACACTAAAAATACAGAGGAGAAGTGCAAAGACCAGTTTTAAAACAACTGAGATGAACACATGCATGGTAACAAGAGAAACATAAATAAACAATCACAGAGATAAACCAGATTTACGTGGGAAAACCCTTTTGGGAAAAAACCCACCACACCAAGAGAAGACACTTTGTATTACAGTAAAGTAAATTAAAAGACAAAGCTCATAGTCCTCACTCTCTGATAGTTTTACTCACAAAAGCACCAGACTTCAATTTTCATGCACTCACTGTTACAATACTTTTCCAGTTTACAATGAATACTTCTAACCTCACTCTCTTCACCATCACCCTTAGTGACTATATAAGGTAATCGACTATACAAGTCATACATCGCATTAATCATACCAACCAATCGAATGCCTTAATTATGCACCATTCACCCAATCAAGCAATCCAATCTTCTGACCAATCTTCCTTGCAATCACGTATCGGGTCACTTAGGCATTAAATCTTCTTTCCTTAATCGGATTATGTCATCAACCAAAACACTTCTTGCAATTACTGCTCACCGCTCCAAACTTTGACCAATCAGTTGTTGATTACTTTCCATGTGCTGCCTCTTAATTTTTTCGCCACTTCTAGTCAAGTATGACTGGTCAACACGAATAACAATACCAAACACCTCTTACTGCGCTACCTCGCTAAGCCAAAGAGGCCACCGTGGTATGGCAGTATCATCGCTTAATTGCAGGTCTCTCCTAACACCCTCGCGGTACCGAGGTAGTGGCTTGTTTGCCATCTCGTCGCTTAACACCACATCACTGCTGAGCTTGGGTTGACCTTCTGCAGTATGGCGGTGCCAACACCCAACCGTGAGGTTGAGCAACACCTCCCGCAATATGGAGGTAACCACCAGAAACTTCCAAAAAACACACCACGCTACCTCACCCCAACCACAAGACCTTCGCGGTAAGGACGTAAGCGTTATCTCTGACCGCCAATGCTTATTGTGCCACCGCGACATGGTCAAATAGCCATCGTGGTGTGGCAGTAAGCAGACTTCACTGACTATCGCTATTCACTGTGGCCACTGCGCCACCAATGAGAAACCTCCACAGTAGGGAGGTAAGCCTTCACATTGGGCGTTCCTGTCCACTGCGCTATTGCCAGCCCAAGACGAATACCCCGTGGTATGGCAGTAACACTGCTCAACCACAAACAAACTGACAGAGGCCCATGGTAAGGTGGTAAACTACCATACCACACCTCTAAGGAAAGCTCTCAATGGTAGAGAGGTAAAGGCTAAGAAAGATGATAATTTTGCCAAGTCTTTTCAGAGGTTCAAGCCAAAAGTTGAGGCACTTGCTCCCAACAATCTCCCACTTGATGAAGACTTCCTCGCTTCCTCTAGACTTCGAAATAATTACTGACGATCATAGGCCCCAAGGCCCATCAAATCAGTGCACCATCTAAACTTGTCTTTTCTCACTAGCTTCATTAATGCATCTACAACATTCTTCAAAGTGTCAACCTTTTCTACGTGACCTTTCCATCTTCCACCATATCCCTCATGAAGTGATACTGCACATCAATGTGCTTTGTCCTGGCATGGAAAGTTGGGTTCTTTGCCAAACAAATGGTACTCTGATTGTCACAACAAATTGTAATTTGTCCTGCATTAAAACCAATATCATAACACAAACGACTCAACCAAACAACTTCTTTGCAGGCGAGTGTTGCTTTCATGTATTCAGCCTCTGTAGTGGATAAAGTGACTACAACCTATCGCTTTCTCATCCAACTAGCTGCACCACCATTTAACATGAAAGTGTATCCACTGGTGGATCCTCTACTGTCAATGTCCCCTGCCCAATCAGAATCCACATATCCATGAATGTTGAGTGTTCTCTATGATGCAACCGAATTGCCATGGTTAAACAGAGCATATTCTGAAGTCCCCTTTAAATATCTGAACACTCTCTTCACAACATCCCAATGTGATCTTCCTAGATTTTCCATAAACTGGTTGAGAACTCCCACTGCTTGGGAAGTGTCTGGTCTTGTATAGACCATTGCATACATTATACTGCCAACAACACTTGCATAAGACACCCTAGTCATGTCCTCCATCTTAGTAGCAAATTTAGGACAATCTTCAACAAATAGTTGTGTTCCCTGCATAACTGGAACAACTAGCTACTTCCAATCATCCATACCAAATCTCTCCAGAACAGTGTTAACATACTTAATCTGGCTGACTGAAAGCTTTCTACTTGTTTTGTCCCTAGTTATCTCCATCCCCAGAATATACCTTGTTGCACCCAAATCTTTCATTTCGAACTTTGCAGACAACTGAGATTTAAGATCAGAAATCATAGACTTACTATTTCCTATGAATAACATATCATCCACATACAGGGTAATAATAAGCACACGATCATTTTTTAGATTTATAATACACACAATGATCATATTTTGATCTTACAAATCCCATAGATAACACAAAGGTGTCAAACTTTTGGTACCACATTTTAGGCGACTACTTCAAACCATACAGAGATTTCTTTAATTTGCTAACCAAAATTTGTTTACCTTTTTCAACAAAGTGCTCAAGCTAGGACATATAAATTTCTTCTTCCAGCTCTCCATGGAGAAATGTTGTCTTCAAGTCCATCTGCTCAATCTTTAAGTCATATGCTGCTGCCAATGACAATAGAAATCTGCTAGATGTCAGCTTTTCTACAGGGGAATAAAATTCTCCATAATCAATCCCCTCTATCTGGGAAAAACCCTTTGCAACCAACCTTGCCTTATACTTTTCTACACTGCCATCTAGACTACTCTTCTTCTTGAATACCCATTTATAGCCAATAGGCTTTCGCCCTTCAAGCAAAGGTACCAAATCCCAGGTTTCATTCTTCTTCAATTATTCCATTTCTTCATTCATGGCTTCCAACCAAGAATTTGAATTAGACATATTAATTGCCTCTTTAATAGTCCTAGGCTCATCAGTGCTAGTAATCAAAGCATAGGCACAGTTTGAATCTAACATAGAGAAACCATACCTATCAGGTTGTTGTTTTTCATGTGTAGACCTTCTTACTGGCTGAGGTTGTAGTTCTTCATCTTCAGAACTCTCAGAGTTGCTTGAAATCTCCTTAGTTTTAGGTACACCATGTAGTTCCTCTTTTTCTGGAGTTTGAGGAATTTGAACTACATCATTCTTCTTTTCTCTTTTATCTATCTCTAGTTGTGGATCAGCTACTGAAGGTTTCAGCTCATGAAATATTACACTTCTACTGTACAAAACCTTCTCAGTATCGGGATTCCAAATTTTGTATCATTTCACACCAACACCATAGCCGATGAAGATACATTTAAAAACCTTGTTCTCCAACTTTTATCTTTTCTCATTGGGCACATATACATATTCCTCACAGCCAAAGACACGAATATATCTCAGAGAGGGCTTCTTACCAGACCACGCTTCCAAAGGTGTCTTTTCAACTAGAGCAAAACAAGTTGAATGATTTACTAGGTAACATGTTGTAGCCATAGCCTCAGCCCAGAACTTCTGCTCCAGACCAACACTGCTCAACATACTTCTCGCTCTCTCCATTAACGTTCTATTCAACCTTTCAGCAACTCCTTTCTGCTATGTAGTATAAGGTGTAATTTTATGCCTTTTAATCCCATGGTCTTTGCAGTACCTTTCAAATTCTGTAGAACAAAACTCACCACCATTATCCATCCTCAAGCATTTGATTTTCTTTCTAGTTTGATTCTCTACCAAAGTTTTAAATTCTTTAAACCGACTGAACACTTATGATTTACTCTTAAGAAAGTATATAAATGCCCTCCTCAAAAAGTCATCAATAAAAGAAACATAATATCTAGACTTTGATAATGAAGGAAAATTAACTAGACCAAACACATTAGAATGAACATAATCCAGTACACCAAAATATTTATGAGGACTCGAATAAAATGAAACACGGTGTTGCTTTCCATAATACAGTGTTCGCAAAAATCAAACTCAAGGTTACAATCATCAAGCCCTTCAACAAGATTTTTATTTTTCAATGTTTTTAAACCTTTCTCACCTATGTGACCGAGTCTATGATGCCACAACATGGTCTTCTTTGCTTGGAGTTTCACCTCCAAAGCATTTACACCCAGAGGAGCACCTTCATCTTCCTCTACAGGAACAACTTTGCTTGACTTTATAGAGGCATTGTTACATTGAATAGGATGTGCATCCAACTTGTACAAAGTGCCAATATGTACACCCTTAGCCAGCACCATTGCACCTCTAGCCATCTTACATCCTTTAATCGAGAAAGAAAATTCCACACCAGCATCATTCAGCTTACTAACATAAATTAAGTTTCGAGCCAAACTTGGTATGTGTAGTGCATCACCAATCCCTTTGATTCTTCCGTTAGGGAACTGTATTATGACTCTTCCACGGCCAACAATCTCCAATGTTGAATCACTCGCCAGGTACACCTTTCCACCATCATACTTCTCTTACTTAGTGAGCCATTCTCTATGAGACATCATGTGAAATGATGCACCTGAGTCAACCACCCAAACATCATCTGATGCCTGAGTTTCCAAGGCTACAGTGAATTCATTTGCATCACTCTGAGAAGAGTTATTGTCTGAAGTGTTACACTTCTTCTTCTTCTTCTCCTTACAATCCTTTCGGATATGACCAGGCTTCCCATATTTCCAGCATTTCACCTTAGAATTTTTACTAGGAGACTTTGATCTCCCTATAGATTTAGATTTGGAATTCTTATCCTTCTTCTAGCCTTTCCCCTTCGGTCTACCTCGAACAACAAGGGCCTCTTTGGCCATCTCTGAAAACTTCCTCTGCATCTCTTTAGACAACAGTGATGCAACAACGTCTTCCATCTTGAAAGTAGTGGTTGTACTTCCAATAGCCATTACAAGATGTTCCCAAGTGTCAGATAATGAACATAACAAGAGCATGCATCAATCCTCCTCCTCTATCTTTACACCGACAGATGCCAATTGAGCAACACTCATATTAAATGAGTTTAGATGGTTTACAATAGATGCACCTTCTTCCATCTTCAAGGAGTAAAACTTCTTCCTCAAGAATAACTTATTTACCAGAGACTTTCCTTGATAAATATCACCAAGCTTCTTCCATAATGAAGCTGCAAACTTCTCCTCATGGACATTCAGAAGTACAAAATCGGCCAGACTATGTCTTATCAGACCTCTTACTTTTCTATTTGCAAGGTCCCAATCTTCTTGCTTCATACTTTGTGGCATAGTTCCAGACACAACAACCTAGAGGTCTCTATCCACAAGCAAGTCTTGCTTTTTGAGTTTCCATAACTCAAAGTTTCCACCATTGAATTTTTCAATCTCTACTCTACCTGATGTACTCGCCATATCAAATAGAACTAGATTCTAACTTTGCAAGACTCCCACTGGAATAGTATTAGCATAAAAAATCAGCCTTACTAACAAGGATAACACAACTGGCCAAGCTCTGATATTACTTGAAAGGAAAAGCAGAGGTGCGGAAACACTGTCCTAACGCTAAAACTACAGAGGAGAAGTGCAAAGACCAATTTTAAAACAACTAATATGAACACATACATGGTAACAAGAGAAACAAAAATAAACAATCATAGAGATAAACCAGATTTACTTGGGAAAACCCTTTCGGGGAAAAACCCACCACACCAAGAGAAGACACTTTGTATTACAGTAAACTAAATTACAAGACAAATCTCATAGTCCTCACTCTTTGATAGTTTTGCTCACAACAACAACAAACTTCAGTTTTCATGCACTCACTGTTACAATACTTTTTCAGTATACAATGAATACTTCTAACCAAGCACTCTCTTCACCGTCACCCTTAGTGACTATATAATGTAATTGACTATACAAGTCATACATCACATTAATCATACCAACCAATCGCATGCCTTAATTATGCACCGTTCACCCAATCAAGCAATCCGATCTTTTGACCGATTTTCCCTACAATCACGCATCAAGCCGCCTAGGCATTAACTCTTCTTGCCTTAATCGGATTTTATCATCAACCAAAACACGTCTTGCAATTACTGCTTTCACCGCTCCAAACTTCGACCAATCAGTTCTTGATTACTTGCCACGTGCTGCCTCTTTATTTGTTCACCGCTTCTAGTCAAGTTTGACCGGTCAACACGAATGCCAAACACCTCTTACTGCGCTACCTCACCAAGCCAAAGAGGCCACCGTGGTATGTCGGTGTCACCACTTAATCGCAGGTCTCTCCTAGCACCCTCACGGTACCGAGGTAGTGGCTTGTCTGCTAGCCCGTCGCTTAACATCGCATCATTGCCGAGCTCGGGTTGACCTTCCGCGATATGGCGGTGCCACCGCCCAACCGCTAGGCTGAGCAACACCTCTTGCAATATGGAGGTAACTACCAAAAACTACCGACAAACACATTGCACTACCTTACATGCCAAACACAAGACCTCCATGGTAAGGAGGTAAGCGTTATCTCTGACTGCCAAGGCTTACTGCGACATGGCCAAACGACCATCACGGTGTGGCGGTAAGCGAACTTCGCTAATTCACCGCGACCACCGCAGCACCAATGAGCAACCTCCACAGTAGGGAGGTAAGCCTTCACACTGACTGCCCTCGTCCACCGCGCTACTGCCAGCCCAAGACGCAGACTCCACGGTATGGCAGTAACACCGCCCAACCGTGGACAAACCGACAGAGGCTCGCAGTAAGGCAGTAAACCACCATACCGCGCCTCTAAGAAAAGATCTCAACAGTAGAGAGGTAAAGCCTGAGAAAGATGAAAATTTTGCCAAGTCTTTTAAGAGGTTCAAGCTAGAAGTTGAGGCACCTGTTCCCAACAAACACTCCTAGTCTTTACACACATTAATACATCAAAAATCAAGGTGGGTGAATTCCAATGGTCTATTGTCTATCAAGTGAAATCCTTGAGTTACAATTCAGATTTTACACATATTCAAGTCTGTGTGCTCATAAATATTAGGTTTGGAATCTCATAGGTGAATCCCAATAGAGAACTATTAATTTGTAGTGTCTACAATCTTTATTTCATCAAGCTCTAAAATTCCTACACCTTGACGAACCAACTTCTTACATCTATTTGAACACATTTCCATCATCAAATTTCAAATTAAATATCACATTATTTTATTTGAATTTTCACATTTAGTTTTTTATAATTTGAATTATGAATCTCATATCTAATCCCAAGAATTTTTATTATTATTTAATCATTTATTTTAATTAAAATTTAATGAAAAACACATTTATTTTTATTACAAATTTACTTCTATAAATATAAATATAATGTATATTTTTAACAGTTGTACAAAGTTTCCGTGGTACTAGAGGGTGTGTCGCGTCAACATCACCGTGAAAAAAGTTTACCGGATGCAATACAGTTTATAAAAGGCTATCCCACAATTTAAAAAAAAAAACAATTTGTATAAAATTTAAAATATTCAATGATACAATATTTAGATATAATTTTATAATAATGTAAAACTCTTAATTTTCATTTGTCTCATAAGCTCCATCAGAGAACTTGTCCGATTTTTTGTCAGATACAGTGCTAATGGACCCACTAAATTTCAGGTGACCTCTTTAGAAGTTGTCATCATATAATAAAACAACAGCCTCCATAGAATCTCAAGGGAGATTGTTAATCTATATAATTTCTTTTTCCCTACAGAATAAACATGATCTTTTAAAAGAAAACTGAATATTATCTGATAGTTGCAAACCAATAAACCAATCAAATCAAAACTTTATCGAATTACTTTCAACAAAATGAACATTAGAATCTGACCTGATGAACAATAAATTAATAATCATCATTACAGAATAAATTCAAGAAATCAGAGGAAAATCATTTTTTTTCTTATATTTGAATTAGAAACGTTGTTTTTTGATAAATCTTTTTCACTTTTTCAATTGATTCATCAAATTAAAAAAAATAAAAATTTATTCCTTCTATTTTAAATGCTAGTGATATTAAGATAGTGAAAATAATCTTTATTTTCTTCTCTTCTTACCATTTAGAAATCTAAATTCTTCCATTTAGAAATCTAAAATTATAAATTAAATCTATTTCTATTGTTTTAAATATAAAAAGTATACAAGAGAAAAAGATTTTCTTTATGGAACTGCTGTTTAAATGTGACTTGGATTCTATTCTTTCTGGACCGCAATAAATCAACTATATGTGTATATGTGATTTAGATTTTATTCTGTAGTGACCACAACATACCAACTATTTCTCTACAAAATATCTATAGAAAAATCTAAATGACTTTTGACTTTGTGGAATAACAAGCAACTGTTGCCTTCAAATTTCATATCCTGATTAGCAAAGAAATTTCTTCAGAACTCTAAAGCAGAACTTTGCTTAATGTGCACGTAGTTTAGAATTTTTCTTTCGGAATTTGTCAAAGTAAGCATTTGAAATGTGAACATGAAATATTCCATGTCTCATTTAGCCTTCAAAAGCTGCAACATGCTTTTCTAGGTATCAAAATACAGGTGTTATTCTTATCGCCAGTCCAAATCAGTTCAACTTGAGTCTTCTGAATTATAATAATAATGATATTGATTATAATGGTCGAATAAGAGTAGCCATCAACCAGATGTTCAACCTCAGAAATAATGGAGATTCCATCTTGGAATTCAAACCAACAATGGAATTTCGAAACCATCCTCTTATTTTAAATTTTTTTTTGTACATCTACAATTTTTATTTTATATTTAAATGGAAGTGGATGATATGTGAAATGACAAGGTGTGACATACTTAATGCTATTTAAGACTTTAATGGTGTTGAACCCCAAAAGATATATATATATAGTGTGAGGTGTAAAAGCTCAATCACGATTGAATTGATTTCCATAACATATAGTAAGCGTATTTTTTTATAAAAGTATGTTTAAATAAAATTATGATATATGAAAATTAGCAATCATATTTTCGAGTACAATGGGTATGTATGCTGAAGAGGTTTGGAAGGTCAATTAGGATAAATTTTGGTTTTTTTTTGCAATTTTTTTTGTGTACATTTGTGTAGTACATGAGGTCAATTGATAGGCCATATAGCAAATGATGTTTGTACAACAAAGGTTGCAATGGAGAAGTGATAGCTGCAAATCAACTGTCCATCTACTTACAAGGATCCAAACATGTCTAGAATAAAACCTATGGAGAAGGAAGATAATCAGGCTCCATTACTAACAAGCTCATGTTATGCTTGCAATAGGGAAGAAGGGAGAGAGAGAGAGAGGGAGAGATATAGGGGGAAGAGTGAGAGATAGAGGGAGGTAAGGAGATAGAGATATGGGATAGATATAGACAGAGATGGAGATGGAGATGGAGATGGAGATGGAGATGAAGATGAAGATGAAGATGAAGATGGAGAAGAATAGGGATATGGAGAGGGGAGGGAGAGATAAAAAGAGAGAGGAGAGGGATAGATAGAGATGAAAGAGATAAATATATAGAGAGGGAGAGTGAGAGATGGAAAGATAAAGATAGATATAGGAGGTGATATATAGAGAGGTAGAGAGAGGGTGAGATATATGGGTAGAGAGACATGGAAATCTAATGAGATAGAATAAAGAGAGAGGTGGAATAAAAAATATGGAGAGATAGAGCTAGAGAGGCAAAGAGATAGATATAGAGGTCTAGGAAAAGGGAGAGGGACAAAGAGAGGGAGAGAGATGGATAGATAGAGAGAGGGAGGCATGTCTATAGATAAAAGGGGAAAGATGAAGATAAAGCAAGATAGGAAGAGGGAGACAAATAGATAGAGAGATAGAGAGAGGTAGAGGGAGAGATAAAGATAGAGAGATACTGAGATAAAGAGGGAGAGATATAAAGGAAGAGCAAGAGGGAGAGAGATAAAGAGAGAGCAAGAGGGAGAGATAAAGAGAGAAGTACATGGTGAGATAGAGTGATAGAGAGATGGAAATATAAGAAGATATAGAGAGAGGGGAGAGGGATAGAGAGACAGAGAGATGGAAAAGTAGAGAGAAGTAAAGATAGAAAAATAGAGATGGAGAGAGGGAGAGAGAAATAAGCGGAGATAGAGGAAGAGAGAAAGAGGGAGAGATAGATATATGGGAAGACAAAGAGAGATAGGGATATAGTGGGAAAGATAGATGGGGAAGAGAGATGCAAAGAGAAGTAAGGAGATAAAAATAAGGGAGAGACATAGAGAGCAAGACATAGATAGAGATGCAAATAAAGATTCAAAGGGGATGGTGCACCAAAAGCACCCACAAAACAAAGTTGATGTTATTAGTTGAGTGAGAAGGGAGGGAAACTAAAACTAAAATTAGAATTTTATGTATATAAATTTTAAGTATAATATTATGTTTAAATTAAATATATTTATTTATTATTATATATTATATTTTGATTTTATATAATATAAAATATAAAATATATTTTGAAAATATTATTATATTCTAATAGTATATATTTGTATTAAATATATAAAATATTTAACATGTACATTTGTTATTAAGTTATATATAAAATCTAAATTATATTCATATGTATTATATTATATATAATATATATTATTAAAGATAGACATAATATATCACTATTATATAATATTTTTAAATATGATACGATTTAAATTAATTTATTAAAAAATAAAAAAATGACAAAATCAAATTAGAAATAAGAATATACCAATTTCGAGAGAAAATGTTTATGAATTAAAGGGTTTTTTTTAAAACAAAAAAATCATGAGAAGTGAAAGGAAATAAGTAAAACATTTTAATTCATTTATAAATAGAAATCAAACATGTAATGATGGGAATAAATGAAAATACAAGTAGACTTGAGAAGATCTTAAATAATTTTATAAGATTATCTTTCTTCCATCGAATGCAAATAAAATAAAATTGTTGATGAAAATAATGCAACATAGTTATGAAAGACAAACACATGGTTAAAAGAGCAACATATAATGTGTCCATTCATGCGGCAACACATACAGTAAAGGAGATAGCCCCAAATACATGGAAAACGGTAATGGAAAAAAATGGTGAGAATCAATGAACAAACAAGATATTTCCAATCATCTTGAATTGCTTGTCCTCAACTCTCAACCATTGATTTCACAAAGTAGGTTGTCCATTTCATATAGGGAACAGCTTTAGTATAAATGTGAATCCATGTGAAACTAAGAGAAATTAGATTATTGTGCATAAGGTAATCATGGAGTTGTTGCCAAATCAGCTCTTAGAACATATACAAGCATAAAATCATGTAGGAGATTGGATTCATAATGTGCAAGGAAATCATGAGATGGTGACCAAGTTGGTCCCCATGACATATACCCTCTCAGATTGATTGTGTATAAAACATTGTTGTGGATTCAATTTGAGGAGAGGATGAATGTATTACCCCACCTATTCAATATCCTTGTTCAAGAGCAATTAGATCCATTTAAAGCAATGTCTTATCATCAAAGTCTTTGTTTTAATAAAATCATGAATTGATTAAGGCTATATTATCCTAATTTTTTGAAGCCTACTTTGGATTATCTAGTTAAAGAGACCTTAATGGATTATGTTATTATACCTTGGTTATTGATGATTAACTAAGGATTGGTAATTAATTTATATTGACCACACAGTTTCATGATTCCATGCAAGTGCATGTGTGATTTTTATAGGTCCATCTAATTTTAAAAAATTAAGTAGAAGGGAATGTGATTGGTTCCATGCAAGGTATTATTTAGTGGTTATATGTCTCCATTTTCTTATTTTTGCAATTTTTTATTGTCAAATTCCTCATAGGCACTCATTTTAATGTGTTGTGGATAGGCACATTGACCTATTCATCAATGATAAGATGCAAAACGATAAAAATTTATATGACTAGATTGGAAGAGTATAGGAATTCGCACTTCAATTATAATTTTGATGGCACTCTTCAACACTGTGGTTTGATTCTATAATGAGGAAATAAGTGGTATTTCCTTCTATTTTCACCATTAATTGTACCTAAGACCCCATTCTAGAATAATAAATTGATATATAATTATTAATACATGATAATATGGGTTATGAAATTTTTTAATTATTATTATAATCTATCAATATAATGCTTATATTGGTCTTGGATTATAATAATAATAATTTATAATTATAATAATCCCATATTATTGTATATTAATAATTATATATAATCAACTAACCATTCAAATTTTCCTACCAAACATATACTATGGATTTGTGCATATAACTTCAAGCTCTCTAGAATGATTCTAGTCACAACACATTTGGGAATTGAAGCACTTGTTGAACATACAAGCAATAAATATAATAATAAAAAATAAAATTATGGGATGAAAGTCATGTGAAGAAGGGAGATATAACAACTAAGGTTGAGGAAAACCATTATGTCCCTTACCAAATTCATGCCCCATTAAATAAAAAGTGACATGATGTATAAATGTTTATGGATCCTTTTTAGGAAGTGTAGGAAAAAGGAAAAATGAGAAAGCAACATGGATATAGTAAGGGTAGATATTTTGTTTTAATTTCTCACAGGTCAAAAGGAAAATAAGGAGGATAAATATGGCGAGAATAGGAAGCTAAGAAATTATATTTTCTTGTACCAAGACTTCATGTGGGATGAATGTTGACATGCATACTTTATGAAATTCAATGTCCAACTTTATAGTCTAGATATAGAGATATTTGATGATCTCATTATAAAATAGGAGAGAAATGTGAGTTACAAGGATATTTGGACAAGATTTTATACCTAGAGGGGAAATTTTTCTAGGGAATGGAGTTTTTGGGATCTTTGATGGAAGAGGTGTTATGACCTGCATACACACCCATTTCTTTAAGGTTAAAATAGAGCCCCCATTTTTGTCTTTTCTTTTCTTTTGTTGTTGCTTTGTTTTCTTCCTTGGTCTTTCTTTTTGTTTGGTACCAAGGGATTTTTGTTTCACCGAGATTTTTTTGTGTCCTCTTTGTTGGGTCTTGGAACTCCAGAAGGATTTTAAAATTTTCCCCAAAAGTATGATTTCCTCCTAGATCCTCGATCCCATTTTCATTTCTTCTTCGTTGAGTTTTAGAGCTCTGGAAGGATTTTAGAATTTTTCCAATAGTCTAAGTTCCTCTTGAACCACCAGTCCCAACTTGTTCTTTTTGTGTTGGGTGTTGGGACCCAAATTAGCTTTTTCATTTTGATTTTCATCTCAGAGTGGGTCAAAATCTAGTTTGTATTTTCCTCTCCACCCTCATTTTCTCTTCCCCTTTCCTAGATCTGATTGGATTATGGGGTTGTGAATGGATGTTGGACCTTTATTATTTTTGGTTCCAAGATTTTTTCCATCTTGTGGTCCCACTCCAACTATCACAATAATGGAATAATTTTAACTCATGTGCAAGAATTCTTTTATTCATTCTTGATATTTTAATCAAGTCTTTATGCAAATACAATATTTGAATCTCCTTGCGAATTTGTTGTGCAACATTGCCAAATTGATTAGACTTTAAATTTTGGAGTGAGGAGTGTCAATTCCTTTGTGCTCAAATCATGGTTGGTGACCTTCCCTTGTTGTGTTCCAAGTTGATGGTGTTTTTCCTTTTGTTATTTTCTCTTTTATCTCTTCTTTCTTGGTTTGTCTGTTGTTTTTTGTTTCTTTATTGCTGGGTTTTCTTGGTCTTGTTGGTTTTTCAAACGATTCCATTATTTTAGATCATCCTCTGGTTTCTAGTTCATTCCCTAGGTGGTAGGGTTTCTTGATATTGACAAATATTTGGGTCTCGGACTTCCTTTTTCCCTTTTCCCCTTGCCCCTCCAACCATTTGGTATTTTGAACTCTTAGTTTTTCCTTGAGTGAACTAATTTGGGATTAAAGTGGACTTAAAGAGTCGTCCAAGATTTCAAATCTTGTTCGATCCTTTTTAATGTAAGATTAGGAGTCCCTAATCTGTTCATGGTTCTGGCTTCCACTAGACAATAAAAGGATTCCTTGGTTCTAGGGATCCACTTGGAATTTTGGTTCACTAGTCACTTTGTTTACCACATGTCCCTTTGGGTTCTTAAAACCCAATGAGACATGTTTGAAAAGTGTCCAAATTCCAACATCTATTTTCAGATCTGACCTCCACCTCCAAGTGTCTAAGCAAAACTTTTAGTCCTAATTAGACCTTTCCTAGAGATATCCCACCATAAAATTGCCAATTTTCAGTCAGATTCCAAACCTTGATCAGACACTTTGAGTAAGTTCCAATGTCCAATTATGATCTTGATCCCCAATGAAACAACATGTAACTAAAAGATCATTGCGGGATTTTTACTCTTGATTAGACATTCCCTCAAATTTTTGAAAGGACCCTTATCTTCTCATAGTTTTTCTTCCCACTTCATGATAACCAATTTCCTTTCGAGATTTCAAACCCTGATTGGAATTCTCAATTAAATATCCTTGGTTTGTTTTTAGACCCGACTGCTGCAAATATTTCTAAAAGGAAAGAAAAATCCTAACTTCCCTATGGGGTTGTGAGGCCTAATAGGACTATTAATCTCAAATTTCTTATGGCTAGAATCCTTATCCAATTTTATCTCAAACTCTCCTCAAATGGAAGAATGTTAATGAAATGATAGAAATTTACCAAAATATAACTATCAAGTGGGTTCTTCAAGATGTTTCTCTTTCTTGTAGGTATTCTAAATGTTGGGTAATAATGAAGATTATGCTGGAGAGAAGGTGTTTCGAGAAGAGAAGGGGAGGAGAAAGGAGAAAAGATCTAAAGCTGACAAACTTGCTATCATCGTGAAGTGCAAGTTTCAATGATTCCAAATATGTCAAGATTCACTTCTGAGGTAATGAAGATCACAAATACAGAATTAGAGCATATCAACATGGGGGTTTTCATGGAAGAAACATTTCCCAAGATTCCTCTTTGCAGGCCCAAAATATTGCTAATTTAAGGTTAGAACATGTAGTATCCTTCCTAGTGGTAGTATAGTACATAAAGATTATATTGGTTGTGGCTCAACATTATAACCCATCATATAGGAAGTGTTATGAATCTTATGGAGCTGAGATAATAGACCTATCTGCACTAATGATCAAGGAAACATTTGACCTACCCCCCTACACTCAATTAAAAATGGTAATTGAAGAAGGAGTAGTTGGGGTGTATATGAGTGATATAAACGGAAACCTCGAGCATAAAAAAAATATGGCTCAAGAATGAGAGGATTTTTTTGCCAAGATTCCACAAAAGCTCACAAGATCACATTTTTATTCAAAGGTGGGAGACATAATTACCTTATTGAATAGATATTTTGGAAAATAAGAACCAAGAACATATGATACATGGATGTTTCGTTTCATCCATGCCATCTTAAAATGAGAAATCTTCTTAGATTGGGGATAGTTTATATCATATGTAATTCATTCTTAGTTGATCATAGTAAGGAATAATAAACAATTCTTCATGTCTTCCTATATGGTATACCTAGCAACTAGAGTTGGAAATTTCTTTGTTCTCATTTCATCAGTCAAGCATGGAAGATTTTTGGAGCTGAACTCCAAGATGATTTTGAAGCTAGAAAGAGAAGCTATAGCAGGTTAAAAAAAATTCAATTGAAGGAATTTAGAATATGTGATGACATCCTTGAAGGCTTTCCCAATGATGGACAAGTCTTGGATCTAGTGTATGATATAAATAAGATTGATAAAAAAACATTGGATCCAATAGATTGGTTTGAAAAGGAAGACCCTTCTATTAATTTTGTGTATGAGAAATTCCTCAATTGTAGTAATGCATGGATCAATGTGAGGATTAAAATTTTTGGGGTTAGATATACCCAACCCAAAAGAAATAAACTATCAGCCACAAAAGGTTCCTCTTCATCAATTCCAACAAGATACAAGAGGAAAAAAGAAAGAAATATGTAGACTCAAGAAGTCTTTGACATTGAGAAAATAATGGAAAAGGTTACACAAGACTTTTAAATATCCTCAATAACTTATAGGGATACAAAATAAGGGTAGTGTCAGGATTGGGTGTAATGCCTATTGCACAAGTTATTCCTACAAAAGATACCATAAAACAAATGATAAAAAAGGAAATTGAAGTAGAGACACCAATCATTGAAGTGGTCAATTTCACCTCTCTCACACTATCAAAACATGAACAAAAACAAACACCCTTACAATGAGGTGGGGAGGGGAGCCAAAGAAGTGATCACATGGATATAAAAATTGATCCATTTAAGGATACTCCTATGGATGAAATGAAGATAATTGAAGATGAGCCCATGGATGCTCAACAACATCTACAAAAAGAACAAGATCCTAGGGATCAAAAAATTCATAGTGAGCAACAAAAGTCAAAGGCTCCAGGGGAGAAAGAAGAACATATGCTAAATTTTGATGAGAAAAAAAAGCTTACTAAAAATTTAGAAAAATAAGAAAATAAAGATTGACATTCCTCATCAATAACAAGAGGTAAACAAATGGAAACAAAGGAAAAATTAGGTGGAAATAAAGATAGAGGGTAGTCAAGTAACCAATAGGTGTGAACTCAATGTATGGCTCCTTCT
This sequence comes from Sequoiadendron giganteum, assembly GCA_007115665.2. Classification (NCBI taxonomy): domain Eukaryota; kingdom Viridiplantae; phylum Streptophyta; class Pinopsida; order Cupressales; family Cupressaceae; genus Sequoiadendron; species Sequoiadendron giganteum. Next base: position 200,552,608 of record CM021101.1, read on the forward strand.
TGGTTGAAATTGTATGTTGAGAAGAGGAAACAAGTGATAGTCCAACCTCTCAATTGGCATGATATGGTGGTAGAGGTGGAGAATTCCAAACCAAAGAAAAATCCAAGGACTCTCTACACAACAAAGATGAATGAACTAGGAGAAATGAAAGAAAAAATTGCTACCCCCATTGTGGATAAAGAAGACAAAGAACTACAAGGGACATATTATTAGTTGTCTACAATCAACCTTAGAAAAAAATAAGAAAACATATAACATCTTTGGATCTATCTATTGACTCAGTCAAGGCTAGAATGAAAAAAGATAAATAGAGAAAATATGAGCTCAAGAAACAAATAGAATAGATGAAGGAATTCATTAAAGGATTGGTCTCTCTTGTGACTGAGTCCTTATGTGAATTTTGAGGTCCCCATATTGATGACTCGTAAAGAAATGGATTCCTCAGACAAGATAAAGATAAAATCTCAAATTTTGGATAAGTGGATTGAGAAATTCAGAAAATAAATAGAAGAATTGTGTGTTTTTGGATACGAATAACATGAAAGTGCATACAATTTAGAGGAAGAACTACAAAAATATACTAGTAGAATTAGGGATGAGGATGAAAAGTATAGGAAATATCTAAAACACCTTAGAGAATTAGAAAAACTGGGATCAGAAGAATTAAAAAAGGAAGCCATTTTGGGTGATGAGGATATCAATTTTCTTAAGAAAGGCATCAGTATAATATCCTTTAAAACATAATTAATAGTTGAGCATAGGTTAAATTTGTTGGAATTACATAAAGAATTGTATGAAAATTTCTCAAATTTTGAAAGTTTTGTAGTTAGCATTGTTAGTCCAGATCTTCTACTACAAGATAACCATAAACTAGACACTCTTGAGGCTATTAAAAAGCTTGGAACAAGAGAATAAAAGAAGAAATTACACGGGCATAGGAAGCATATGAGAATATTTTGGATAAATTAATTAATATTAATGTAGATCTCAGATGGGTCAAAGATAATGTTCATATATTAGAAAGATGCATAATAGGATTATCAAGTAGTTTTGAAAAGACTAAATTCAGGTTGGAATGGGTTAATGGACTAGATGTAGAGCTGGTCGAGTAGGTGTTAGTTAATTTTGAGGAGTGTAAGGGACTACAGGCTCATAAGTAAATAAGTGGGATTTCAAATAAAGAATATTTCAGTTATTATTATTTATTCATTAAAGAGGATGCACCATGATGAAACTAAAAGACAACTATAGATAAATTTTGTAAAGTCATCTTTTTGCATGCAAACTGAATTTCATTTTGGAAAGTGTCCTTATTTATTTGGTTTTGCATGTTGGGGGCACTAGGAGTCTTGTATCTTATTTTTGAGGTAAATGTGTTTCTGTCTTCCTATATGTTGTAATTATCCACTCATTACAAGGGTCTAAAAGTTGGAGAACTAGACTAGAGGTCTAACAACATATATTTTTCAAAAAGAATTTGTTTCATTGCATTTTCATAGAAGTTAATATCAAAAGAGAGATCTATGTACCAATGGATTTTTTGCTAGGATTGTAAAATATTTGAACTCAAGAGGATAATAAAATTTGATCTATTTCTTCCAATTCGAGAATTCTTCTTGCATGCAAGCGGTCTTCTTCTTATTAATCTGATTTATTATTTTCTAAGAGATAAATGGTATTTTCATAAAATTGTATTGAAGTTTCATTTTTGATTTACACATGAACATGGTAATTAAAAATGAGTAATTATTGTTATGAAATTTGAGCAACTCCCTTAGAATCTAATATCGTGGATGACTTGGATTGTGTGTCACATATTTAATTTATTTGCAGTTTTATCAAAAGTTTCTCTAGTAATAAATAAATTAGATTAATAAGATTAATATATTTGTGTTCTCTTGCATTCCCTAATCTATCTTTTGGATTTTATTGAAACCCTCTTAATTTAGGATTATATTTAGTCCAAGAATGCACATTTTCACATAGTTTGAGTAAAAAAAAATAGTAGGCCTCTTAAACACAAATAAACATATTGACCACTTAGCTAGACAACAATGTTGTGACCCAACTGGACCAAGACCTTGGAAGGTGATTGATTCTATAATCACTCACCTTTTTCAGGAGAGGTAAGGTGACTTATAAGTTGCCTATGTTGCATGTGTCAATTTTACCATCAACAAAACTCACGCTAGGAGGCCCTTAGAAACAAAATTTGGAGTGTATACATTCTTTCTTTCCTGAGAGGTTTGAAAGAGTACTTAGATCCACCTGAAAGAAAGGATAATTTTTTGTTTTGATTTTCCTACAAGGTTGAGGAGTGGTTGAAGAAGATAAATTGTGTCACTAGAGGTCTTACCAACTGTGACTCCATTAGCACTACCAAACCCACATCCCCAGATAGAATTCTTTATAGAATATCACTCACACCTTGGTTTTATCCCAAGAGGTTTTCATAAAATTCCCAAGAACCTAGAGAAATTCTACCCAAAATACATTCATGGAGAATCTAGAAGTGTAGAAGAACATATACAATAATTTAAAGATGTTGCAGTGAGGGCCTTGATAGAGCACCAAGACATAGTATATAGTTTATTTACCTTTTCACTTAGAGATATGGCTTATAATTGGTATCTAATCCTACATTCTCATTATATTAATAGCTAGATATACCTAGAAGATGCATTTATCAATCAATTCAGAGTATATGTGGACCCAACCATCATGTATCATCAATTTGCAACTTATCAAAAGGAGCCAAATGAACCCCTATCCTTATTCAATACAAGATTATATAGAATGTATAAAAGGTTACAAGCCCCTTATACTATAGCAAATATTGTGGCTATACAGGCATACCTAAAAGCCTTGGATCCTTTCATTGCCCTATTTTTGAAAAGAAGATACACTGATCATGAAACAAATGCGTGTTAGGTAAAATTTACCACCTGGGAATAAAATTACAACACCAAATAATACCAAAAACAAGAGGAATATGATGATACAATCCCTCACTTAGATACCCTAGAATGCCAAAATCAAATATCCTTACTAAACCAAGATATTACTAGCAATACCCCATTGATGAACACGGTGCTAAAAATTTCCAGTTCAATATATATTCCCTAGTTGATCAATCAATTTCCTCTAGAACCAATGCTTCCCTAGTTGAATCATGGAAATGAAAATGTATAGATACACATACCAACAACATCTAATAAAAAATCATTTTTTGAACAACAAAGAGGGCATATTCCTCAAGAAAATCTACCACAAACATCCCAATTGAACCAATCCAAAACAAACGATATTGTTGAACAAAACAACCACCTATAATTTGATATTGAAACCCTCAAGAAAACCCTATCTCAGATTACTAATTATTTGACTTAGTTCAAGATCTACCCCCCTCAAGTCCAAGATCAAAATAATTATCAAAATTAGAGGATACAATGAAAGGCGTTATAATAAGAAATGGGGTACTAAATACAACAATGGGGGAGTTACTAACCCCAACTCCAACCAAGTGGAAGAAAATCATGGCTCATCTAATTTATCTCACATAGTAAATGTAACACCCCACCAAGGAACCCCAAAGGACAACACAACCATGCTACAATAATGAAACATTTTATTTTTTAAAGAAATAATAGTGAACTACATATCATATCTAAACATATAATCTAACCTAAGTCCTCTAAGGTTCCATGAATATGCTACTAACACAACTATAAACAAGAACTAGAATTACTTTATTAACAAATATGTTTACATGATTTATCTAATAATCAAGTTCATTTTAATCCATCACATTAAATGATTCTACAATATACATCTCCATAGCATGTCATACGTTAAACAACATGAAATATCATTTATAAACAACTAGCAATATATATACAAATTCCATTACATGAGAATACATCATAATTTGTTACATCATTTACAATAATGCTTCCTTGAATACAACTTGGAAGAATACATCGGATTACAATAAATGGTACAACTAATATATAAGTCCAGTACATATACGTAATAGAATTTCTTCTCGAACTAGATCATGAATTGGAATCCGCTACACAAGGTACAATCTCCATGCACATGAACAAGTAGCAAGGAAACCTAATGGAGGAAAAATCACCAACCTCCTGACCATGTGGAACCCTAAGGTCCACCCCCGTGCTAGGAGATAACACAAGGTCCCACTACATACAAACAATAGTCAAGAAGACAATAGGCTAACATAGACAAGGGATATACAAGGCTCCAACACAACACTGCAACAACATTAACATTAGATACAACACAACATCGTTTCCTGAGGCATTCACACAACAAAAGGAGAAAACATAACTAGGGAATGGTAGACTACAATAGGGAAGAGTTTCATTGCATGGTCCTCACATGGGTTGTCCTAATAGTCTCTCACTTGATGCCAACCCCCATCTATGGTTGTCCTAACAGTCTCTCACTAGATGTTGGCCCCATAGGGTGACACATGCAGAACCAATATTCCTTTCATGAGGACAAGGAAGTTGATCTTGCCAACCAGGCCTTCTCAACCCATCCTTACCTAAACGAGCACTACAGGCATGGGTGAGGTATCTACTTATCTTGATAATGTGAAATCTACCCATTCCCCCTAATTCATTTTAGGTTATCACTGGATTAAGAAAATATCCAATGGGTTGTCTTGACAGTCTCTCACTAGACGTTGACCCCCATTGAGAGCCACTCCCCCTTCTTTCAACTAGTATACCCAACATAATAAGAAAGGTAACAACCATCTTACACACTTAATAAAATCACATGAACCCCACACATAGAGCAAGGCATAGACCATCTTTCCCATATAACACAATCAAAAGAATGTATACTCAACACAAGGCATAGACCATCTTGCACACAACTCAAACATTATCAACCACTTCCAAGCACAATAAACATAAAACTCATACAAGAAAAAATACTCCCTCCTAACCCCTAGAATCTAACCTTAATCCACTTTTCATAAAAGACTCCCACATTGTACAATAACCAAAAACACCCCAATTTCCAACAATCAAACACATTACTCAAGACAAGAATCACTCAAGCAATACATTGTTCCACATAAAATCACCTAATGGTCACTTAGCACAATAGTTCATAAATAACTATAGCAACACTTATTCTAATTAACTAATTAATTCACATAAGCAGAGATATATATTCTTTTACTATACACATAATATTTATATATAAGTATATATGTATATATATATATATAATATATATATAATATATATATATATATATATATTATATATAATATATATATATTATATATTATATATAATATATATATATATACATACATACATATCCATTTAAGTATTTATTATCAACAATGCAATTTTTTGTACCAAAAGTCAATTTATGATTATCTATACATATACATATATAGGTATATATATATGCACACACACACACACACACACACACACACACACACACACACACACATATAAGAATCAAATATCAATTATACAATATCAATTCCATCAAATGAAAAACATTATTACTAACTATCAAATGCTCAACAATTAAAACATTTCTCAAAATGAAATATAACTGTGTGGTGAAAATATGTGTATGAATAGGATAGAACAAAACACATCCATGCAATGTATTACATGAAAGGAATTGAAATAGAAAAATTAAATGACTACATCTATCCTTTCAAATCATTCCATGGTTCTCTAGTCTTAAGGACCTCCGAAATTCATGCTCTCGGATCTATTAAACGTTGCACATGAACCTACAAAGATGACAACCTAAGAAATGAGAAGCTATTGTGAAATGCAAACTATATGCCCACATCCCTGTATTTTTTGTATTTTTGATGCCTGAATGTTGAATGATCTATGATGAAGTACTGATTGCTCAAATGATGCTAAAATTGACAATGCAAATCTAATGGTAATGTTGTATAAAAGATGCAATGATTAAGCTACTAAAATTGAAGTTGCCATAATAACTCAACTAAAATGTTAAACACTAACTGCAATGCTCTCACAATTCTCTCAAATTGCACTAAGAATCCTACAACATAAGTTTGTAATCTAAATATCCTTATGAAAAGTTGTAGAAATGCCTTCTATTTATAGATTTTTCTAGGCTCAAGATGATGTGGCAGTGATGGATGGTCAAGATTGTTATCCTGAAGCATCAGCAGTGGAGCACAAAGAGGTTGGACAGAATCAGGGAGATGGTTCCCTTCAAGGAAACACCTTGCCAAGTGTTGAAGAGAATCAAAGGAAAGAAGAAGCCATGTGTCCAAGGTGGTTTCAAACTTTTTGCAATTTTTTTGATGATAATTCACATTTTACAATTTAGAAAATTCAATTTCATGTGACACATGGTGAGGTGGCAGGTGAGTTGGAGGTGGTTAGAAGAAATATGGAGACATGTGCCAATTTGAATTTCAAATTTCAAATTTAAATGGAAGAGGGAAATTAATTAAATAATAAATTATTTAATTTGTGCATTTAATTAATTGAAGAGGAAAATAATTTTTGGAAAAGGAAGAATTAAGGTAATAAACCATATAAATCAAATTATCAATTTATTTATAATAGTAGAAGAATTAGGATTTATTAATCTAATAACAAGTATTTAATTAATTGTGCTCCAAACCATTTTTACGTGCATACATTTTGCCCCTCTTTGAAGTGATGTGTGCAGACGCATTGCTTCAAAGAATAAATTTTTCAGACTGCAATGAAAATTACGACATGCCCCAGATCCTGATTTTGCAGTGATGAAGAAAGGGTGCCCCCTCGGGAGATAAATCAGGGATTTTTGAATTTTTTGAATTTTTTTGATGATTAAATGATTTTTCACTGATATGTTGATGATCTTTAGATTTGATGAGGATGGCCTAATATATCTCCCGAAAATGATTAGAGTCCAGCCACATTGTTGATTAGTTGATTAAAAGGCCCCTTTTTAAAAAATTAAATAAATGCCACCATAATTACCCCTTAATTAGCCCATAAAAGGTAAAAATGGGTGAAATAAAGCTCATTTGTAACCTTGCCTTTGAAAACTTGAGAGAGAGAAGAGAGCCAAAATGGATAGGATTATGTGCCACACTCACATATTCAAGTGAGTTCACTACCACTAGTGTCTAGCCACATACGACCTCTGGTACGTACCCCATGAACCATTCCTTTCAAATTTTAAATTTAAATTTTCTTGCTTTTTTGCATTTTAAAAATTTAGTTTTCCACACATTTTAGCACATAGGGAACTCGATATAGCACATAGGATTACTGTAATAGCACATAGGGTTAGTTTTAGGTTTGAAAATAAATTAGCACATCAGGTCACCGCTTTAGCACATTAGGTTGCTAGAATAGCGCATAGGGTTGATAAAGTCGCATAAGGTAGTGAAATTAGCACATAGGGGAAACGACGCATCGGGACCACGTTCCAGTGCACAGAGGTCATTTTCTAGCACATCTAAGAATTGGTGCATAGAAGGCCTGTTCCAACGCATTTGGTAAATTTTCTAGCGCATCTGGTAGATTAGTGCATAAAAACCTTGTTTTAGCGCATTGAGCCAAAAATGATGATTTTGAATGATTCCTCCTAGATTTCCATGGTTGATGATCATGTTAGTTGATGATAGGATAATGTTGATTGATAGGTTGATGATCATCCTCATGATAGGCGAGGAACGATGATAGGATAGATAAGGATGATTGATTGATTGACTTCATGACAAATGAGAGTTAGAGATAGGTTGATTGATGTTGATCGATCTTATGACAAATGAGATTTGATTGATAGGATAGGTGCTCCTCAAGATTTGATCAAAATATCACGTGAGATGATTGATTAATTGATATGTTGATGTTAGGTTGATTGATTGATGTGCTAAATTGATACGTTGATTTGATCATAGGAGGGTGGCTTAGGAGTTCTTCAGGTTCGAGAGTGGTTTCCTCGGGCGTGGGACATGATCCCACAGCTTACCCCAGTAGACTTAGCTATTATTGATTAGTGCGGACTGACTTCCTTGATTGACGTGCCCCAGTACTAGATTAATCAGGGGCTACTAATGGCACTTGCAAAGTGGTGACATAGTGACCACAAAACCTTCCATTTGGCAACTGGTGAGATCACAATTACACCAGAGGATGTATATTGAATTTTGAGGATACCAGTCGTGGGTGACTTAGTGGTGTATGATCATGAGGAGTTGGCCGGGACCGATGCCATTCGAAAGATTTTCCATGATGACCAGTTTATTAGATATGTGATATCTTAGTGGTAGTTGATTGCTACCCATCAAACCTTACCCTATGTGCTAGTAGGATTCATTTGTGGTTTTCTCTACCCCGACTGTAGGTTGAAGGGATTTTCAGTTGGATGGGGTCGGGTTTTAGAGGGCATGATTGCCCATGGCACCAGATATGCTTGGGTTTCATGCATGCTTGCACACCTATATCATGATTTGCATCAACTCGTATATCTTTGGGCTAGCAGTCTTGTGGTAGGGTGCACATTATTACAACTCTGGGTCTGGGAGCATATATCAATTACACGACTAGTGGGAGGGAGGGCTCGACCAGTAGGGTGACCATCTGTTTTTGGTTACACAAGGAAACTTGTCCAGAATAAGTTGGGAAACTTAGAGTATTGGAGGAGAGTCCTTGATTATTTGAACACAGTTGTATGGCCGTTGTATCTTGATTGTGAGGTGTGGCCAGAGGATGACACAAAAATGCCCTATGTATTTTGTAACAGATATCTGATTGGCAGAACAGCTTATATTATTGAGATATTTCATTTTGGTTGAGTCTATAGGTAGTACGATAGATTTTAGGGTATGTTACAGGGGGTGGCACATTATGCTTGTTGGAGGTAGGATATTCCAGAGTGGGGGCCTTCCCTAGATTATGATGCGGCTTATGCAGAGTACTTTGGTTTACAACCAATTTTGTGGCAGTATCATAGAAAGATTGTTGATGCTCAAATGATGAAAAATTACATTGAGTATTTTATACACATCCTTTTCCACGAATCTCAAGTCTAGATGAGCCTGCACCCATTTTGGAGGTTGGGAGGATGGTAGGACAAGCAGTGCAATAGATGGGAGATGGTGGTGAGGAGGAGGAGGCAGAGGATGAGGTGGGAGATGATGGTGGAGATTATGGAGGAGAAGAAGGGGGGTATGGTGGAGGCAGAGGATGAGATGTGCCAAATTTTGGGGTCATCCCCAAGAGGAGGAGGTCAACACCTGCCGGACAATGGCCAGTGTTTCTTAGGATTTCCTCCTAGAGGCAGCAGATGCAAATAGCTAGTTTGTAGGCCCAAGTTCAGACTCTTCAGGGGCAAGTGCAGGCATTGTAGGTATAGTTAGCTCAGGCTCAGGCTCACTTATAGGCACAGGAACTAGCGCAACTACAAGTATAGGGTCATATGGTACAGCTTCAGGCATAGGTAGCCACCCTCATAGTCGAGAGAGATGATGCCTGATGACAGGGAGAGGAGGAAGTATCAGTAGCTGATAGGATTTAGACAACGACTGAGAGTGCAGGGACTGGTGACTTAGTTAGAGAGCTCTAAGAGTCTACCAAGGAGGCAGAGTACTATAGGGGCAGATATTATGAGGTTGTGCTAGCCAAGCAGAGAGTCAACTATTCTCATTCTAGATCTAGTCACTCTTAGTCTCAGACTACCAGCAGGGGTGTCATGCAACCACTACCAAGGGACCCACCAGGAAAAGTTCTACAGGAGGAGGTCCAAGAGCAGTGCCATTAGGGGCAGGCGATGTTGGGCGTAGACCTGCGACCTCAGGGGGCAGTACTATAGGATCTCATGGTCACATCTAACATATTATATTTTGATTCAAAGACCTAGCTTTGCCACATTTTTGATGTATCATTTCTCATTTCTTGACATCATTCTACACTTGACATTTTATTTTGAGGTTATATGATATGCAACGATGATTATTGATCTATATCATTTATTCTTTTATTATGGATGTTTATGATGGATGCATTTATGTATGTTCTATGTGATTATGATATTCTATCTGATTATGTCATGGATGCATTAATGGGATGGATGCTATTGTATTTTTGTATTTTTCACATGTATATATCAATGTATGGATGGATGAATGAATGAATGCATAAATGGTTTTATTATGTAATGCAAATATGTGATAAAATGTATTGATATGAATGATTTAATGAATGGATGTATGGTTCATGGATTCCAAATGTATGATAAATGAATGAACGACTTTTGAACATGATACGTGTAGATGTATGAATTTATGACAATGCTCTCTTTTTTGGCTTTTTCATGAGGCGAATAAATGACCTAGATGTATGGATGATTATGATTATGAATTATGATTATGAATGATGCCTATGTATGGATGGATGATGAATGTAAATGCATGTATGATTTTATGTCATGCCCCAATCTATTATTATGGATTATGTGGCGAGTGTCATTACGTTACTAGAATGCAATGCACTTTTCTATATTTTTGGTATTTTCTATGCAAATATGTGACCTAAATGCATAAATGTGAAATGAATTATGATGACGAATGGATTATGTTGTTATTATTAATGATTTATGGATGGATTATGGATGAATGTAAGAATGCATTTATTATGACCTCGATTAATGATATGGATTATGAATGATGATGGTATTTTGGAAAATGCTTTATTTTTGGAGTTTTTCATGATGTAAATTTTATAATGAGTGAATGCATGAATGATTTGTGATATTGGATGTATGATAATTCTTTTTAATGATATGAAATGGAAATGTTAATGCAAATGAATGATTTTTTTGTTATGTCAAGTATACTCAATCTTGTAGTGAGAGATAACATCATGTTGAAAGTTACCAACCTTGGAAAAATCTATAATGCAAATGCAAAACTAATATGAATGTAATCCTATTTATGCAATGTTGTCATCTTATTCATTGTTCTTATTATCATCATTGAATGTTTTATTATGTTGAAAGTTAGTACAAAAATCAATGGTATAATTAGACCATGATGACTTGAGTACAACTTCCATACAACTTCCATTGAGATTTGATAATACAAGATAACACAAGCATCTAGGTATAATCAGTCTAGGATGATCTGAGCATCACTTGCATAAACAAACAAGAGTTAATCATGTTCCTATGCAAATTCATAATGTCATCAATGATACTTTTTAGAGCATGTCCCGTGACAATTTGCATAGTAGTAATGATTGACTCATAGACAAAAAACAAATAAAAATATCATTCTCCATCATAGCCCCTCTAGTTCAAGACATCATCGAGGTACTCCAGAGAAATGATAACAAAAATCATGATACATCAATTGAACATTCGTGCTAAAGTGATCCAACCATGATTTAGAAGATGATCCTTTAGGGATGAATGATTTTATTTGATCTTGATGTTTGATTTTACTTGGATGGTTACTTGATTGGATTGATTGATGCTCATTTTTGATGGTGTGATGGTTACAGTGATTGTTGTCTTCCGCAAAGGTTGCCTTGCTATTTGTTTTCCTATTGGTTTAAGTTCAATGGTTATTTGCCTCCAGTGAGGTCAGGATTTTGCCCCTAGTGAGAAACAAACCAGATTTATTATTGGTATGTACAATGATAACCAAGTCAAGGTGGGACATGACTGCAACAACTAGATATGGACGTGAATCTCATTGTATGATAGGCATGAATGCACAGTGGTAGTGAAAAGCGGATGGTCAACACACGCTCAAATAGATGGAGAAGTCGACTTGTCACAAATAGTGTTTGTTTACCAAGTTTTCACCATTTTTTTTATTGCACTTTTTCAAATTTTATGATTTTTTTGTTGTTACCAAGACGCGTATTTGCCCGGTTTTCACCAAGGTCACGATTTTTTTGATTTTTCACTTTTTTTTTTGTATTTTTCTCTTTTTCTAATTTGTTTTTGTCTCTTTTTGATCTTTTTTATTTTTTTGTTATCACCAAGATGCCTATTTGCCTGGTTTTCATTAGGGCAGCCATTTTTTTAGGACATTTTCTGAAATTTTATAAATTTTTCAAGACTTTTTCTGATTTTTATGCTTTTTAAGGACTTTTTCTATTTTTAAGGAATTTTTCTGCTTTTTAGGATTTTCTCAAGACTTTTAAGCATGCATTATGTATATAATTTCTTTAGATGAAGGTTGTTCATTGGATCTTCAAATAGATCTCCTTCCGTTGTAGACAAATTATATGCCCCCGATCCAAACATTTATACAATAACAAAAGAACCCAACCAATTTGGCTCAAATTTTCCTTTCTTTTCACGGTCCTGCTTATTATGGGGATTTTCCTTCAGTACTAAATCACCTACTTGAAATGTCCTAGGTTTGACCTTGTGATTGTAGCTTCTAGAAATTCTCTATTGATAGGCCTTCAGGTGATCCACTGCAAGTTGACGGCGTTCATCCAATAATTCTAGCTCTTGTAGTCTAGACACATGGTAATCTTCATCTGAAATGAAGCCTTCCAAGGACACACAGAGTGATGGTATCTCAACCTCAATAGGAAATATGGATTTAGATCCATAGACTAAATAATATGGTGTGGAACCTATAAGAGTGCAGATGCTTGTACGATAGGCCCACAAAGCGAGGTTTAGTTGAATATGGCAATCACGTACAGCATTGTTGACGATTTTCTTTAAGATTTTCAGGATGGTTTTGTTTGAGGCCTCTGCTTGGTAGTTCCCTTGAGGGTAATAGGGTGTAGAAAACCAATGTTGGATATGGAATTTTTCATAGAGTTCTTGCACGTCTTGATTCTTGAAAGGTCTGCCATTATCGGTAAAAATGGATTGAGGGACACCATACCTACAGATGATGTAGCTTAGGATGAATGATAAGATTTGATTTCCTGTGATGGTGGATAGAGGCATGAATTCAACCCACTTGGTAAATTATTCTGTAGCCGTAATTATGAACTTGTGTCTATTGGATGAAGATGGGTAAATTTTTCCTACAAGATCCAAACCCCATTGACAAAACGATCATGTTGATGTGAAGGGATGCAACTCTTGTGCTAGGGCATGGATGAGATTACCATGGATCTGGAATTTCTAACAATTTTTGACAAATTGGAAGGACACTCTCTCCATAGTTGACCAATAGTATCCCAAATAGAGGAGTTTCTTAGTGAGGGTTAGACCACTTGAATGAGTGTCGTAAATACCCTCATGGACTTCTTGTAAATTTGTTTCAGACTTTTTGTGTTCTAGACATCGTAAGAGAGTTCCATCAAGACCTTGTCGGTATAGTGCATCCGCAATAAGGGTATGACAGACAACTTGGCAGATGAAATTTCATTTTTGGTTTCGGGAGAGATCGAGAGGAAGGATATTATCTTTCAGGTAAGTGTAGATCTTCCCGTAAATCGAGGTATCAACATCAACTAGGTGGCATACAACTTCGGACTTAGGTTGGTCATAAGAAGGGGTAAATATTTGCTCCACCATGAACTCATAACGGTTGCATTTTTTTGGATTTTTTAGCAAGGAAGCAATGGTAGCCATGGCATTAATAGCTTTGTTGTCAATCCTGGGGATTTGAGAAAATTTGATGTCAAAAAAATATTTCTTGAAATCATCGATCATCCTTTTGTAGGGCATTAGTTTATCATCATTTGCTTGGTAATCATCGTTGACCTGATTAATGACTAGTTGAGAATCCCCCTAGACCTACAGTTCTGTGATTTTCCATTCTACTGCTATCTTGATGTCAATGATGAGGGTCTCATATTCTGCCATGTTGTTGGTGTAGGGAAACATTAGGTGATATGACTTCGGAATGGTGTGCCCTAGGGGAGTGATGAATAGAATTCCTACTCCTGATGCATGTTGAGTATATGAGCCATCAAAATACAATACCCACTATTGTGCTGTGACTTTTAGGACATCTGCATCTAGAAATTTGATGTGAAGAGGGTGATCATCATAAATCGGTGCCTCAACTAGCTGGTCAGTGATGGCTTGGCCTTTGATTGCTTTTTTGTCGACATATTGGATGTCAAATTTACTAATTATCATCACCTACTTGGCCAATCTTCTTGTCATATTTTCTTTGTTAAGGAGATATTTTAGCGGGTCTATCTTGGCTATGAGTTTTATTGTGTGAGTTAACATATAGTGTCACAATTGTTGCGTAGAAACATTACTGCTAAACAAACTTTCTCAATGGATGTATAGTTGATTTCATAGCCATTTAGGGTCCTACTAATGCAATAGATTGCTCTTTCTTTTCCTGTTGAATCTTCTTGTGCCAACAAATCTCCCAATGATCGAACAGTTGTGGCTATATACAATAAGAGAGGCTTTCCTTCTGCTGCTAGTGCTAGGACAGGTGGACTCATTAGGTATTTTGTTAATTTATTGAAATCTTCCTCACATTTCTCATCCCATCAAAAGGAAACATTCTTGTGCAACAAGTGGGTAAAAGGATGAGTCTTATCGGCCAGTTGTGATATGAATCTTCTGATTGACTGAAATATTCCTTGAAGAGATCTTAACTGATTGATGTTTTTTGGAGGTGAAATTTCCATGATAGCTTTTACTTTTGTAGGATTTACCTCAATACATTTTTTTGATACTATATATCCCAGTAGCTTTACTAATGTTACCCCAAACACACAATTCTTTGGATTCAAGAGGACGTTGAATTTCTCTAGTCGGGTGAAGAGTTTGTCTAGTATCTCAAAATGTCCTTCTCTAGTGTAAGATTTGGTTAACAAGTCATCTACATAATCTTCCATGAAGGTATGCATCATGTCTTGAAAAATGGTTTTCATGGCTCTTTGGTATGTGGCCCCTACGTTCTTCAATCCAAAGGGCATGAAGTTCCGATAGGAGGTTCCCCATGGGCAAGTGAAAGTTGTCTTATCCTAATATTCAGGTGATATCTTGATTTAATTATAACCAGAAAAGCCATCCATTAGTGACAACATGCCATGACCTGTTGTTAAGTCTATAATGATATCAATGTTTGGCAAGGGGAAATCATCTTTTGGACAAGCCTTGTTGAGGTCTCTGAAGTCTGTACAAATCCGTATGCCGGTGTCAAGCTTTGAAATAGGTACAATGTTGGATATCCATTCTACAAAATCAATGGGTCTGATGAATCCTACATCCAATAATTCCTTTAGTTCTGCCTTCACCAATAAGGCGATGTGGGGATGCATTTTTCTCAACTTTTGCTTGACTAGTTTAATTCCCAAAGGAAGGGATAAATGATGCATGATGAGATTCGGTTCTATCCCTGGCATGTCTACATATGACCAGGCAAAGTTTATTTTTCATTCTTCAAAGAACTTGGTAAAGTTAGGCTTTTCCAATTATGTCAATGATTTTGGTAGGTGGAGAGTTTTCACTATTTCTACATTGCTGACATTGATTGACTATGTTGGCTTGATTATAAATTTGGATCTTTCCTGGAAGTTCTCTAGAAGAGTGTCAAATTTCTCATCCTTCGGTGCCTCAGAGAGGTTTTCACCATTGAATGCGCTCTTTATTTTTATTCTTTCTTGATCTGATACTGCCATGGAATGGTTTTCACCATCAGATCTTTCTTTTGTTTTATTCATTTTGTAGTTGGGAAATTTGGCACTCCCCTGTTTGGAAGCTTTGTTAAGATGTTCAATAGTGGAGTCTATTTTAGGAGTAACAACGCAGAGAAAATTGACGATGGCCTCATCGTTTGAAAAGGTGGGGATATCAATAGGCTCAGTTGGGTCCCAATCTATGAGTCTAGGATGTACCAATGATAAGGGATCATCAGCTGGGTTTAGGTCAAAGTTTGTAAGGGTCCTAATGGTAACATTTTTGTTGAACAATACCATGGCAAGGTCAAGTTCTATGATGTTACTCTCTTTCGAGTGATCCATCTCGCTAGGAGTTTGGTCGTATTCACTTGAGCCATTGATATCTTGCGATCCTAATTCAAATGGTCGTAACCCTGAGATTTGTCCCTCATCGAGTGTGGGGGTATAATTGTGTACCAAATCAATGTACTTATCATGAAATCACTCTTCTGACAGTGAATCCCATTCATATTTATTGGAATCAATTTCATGATGGTCACTTGCTTGGAGCTGTAGGATCCTTTCAACAACCTTTATTTTTTGGTCCTCCTTTGTTCCTTCATCCTTTTGATACTCCTTATATCCCAACCCTGCTTTGTCCTTTGGATTTGTTATAATGGGTTGGATAGGTTCTATGATACATTCTTTCCTTTTTACAATAGGTCCTTGTCCCTCATATCCCATTTTTTCTAATATTGAGAATCATTTTCCATATTGAGTGGTTTGGAAATTTTCCATTGCTTCTTGAGAATCATTTTCATCTTTGTAGAGCCAATTCAAAATATCTTTGTCATCAAATTCCTCTACTTGTGTGCTTGCTTTTATGAATCAACCATCAAAAAGTGTGATAGGTTGTGATATTGATTGTGATGAGGTTGATGGTTGACCATGGGATTTTGGTGAAATTAACTGCAAGAGGCAGAGGGATTGTTTGATGGAGTATTCACCCACACCTTTGTCTTTGACTTTAACTTTCTTCTCAAACTGTTTGGCCAAAGTATTGAGCTGGGCTTCAAGATTGGTAGATACAAAGGGGATAGGTTCTTCATTTTTCTCGAGCTATTTGGACAAGGAACTTGGGTGGTTTCCTTCATTGAAGGATGTGGCTAGAAATTTTGACAATGGATTGGATTGACTTGGATTATTGGGGATGTCAGGGGTGGTATCAGGAGCTTCTTAGTTGTGAGGCACAAACACATACTAGACAACCTTGAGGGTATTGCAATGTTGGGGACTATTGGAATCAGTAGGAATGGTAATTTCTTTCGCATTGCAAGGAATGTTTAGGCACTGATGGTATGTTGAAGGTACAACCTGTATTTCATAGATCCAAGGATGACCCAAGAGTATATTATATGTCAAATCTTTATCCAAAACATGGTAAACCACATATTTTTGAATTGGCCCTACCTGAATTGGTAATACAATCAATCCATTTGAAGCTCTTTCCTCATTGTCATATGCTTTGATGGTGATCTTCTTCCTTGCATCTATCGCATTTTTAGAGAACCCTAGTGCATGGACAAGTTTCAAAGTGCATATATTAAGACCAGCTCCTCCATCTACTAGGATGCACTTGACATGACTTTTATGGATTAGGACCTCAATATGGAGGGTTCTGTTATGAGGATGGGCAAGAGATACATCATCATTTTCTGAAAAGGATAAGCAATGAGGCACAACTAAATGTCCCACCATGGCTTAGAAAGTGGAAACTTCCAAATCATTTGGCACCGTTGTATTAACTAGGGCCTTTTCCAAGATCTCCTTGTGGGTAGGTGAGATTTTATGGAGCTCCAATATTGACATTTGTGTGTTAATTTTTTGGAGCTGATCAATAATTTTATATTTATGAGATGGGGCATCAGGTGTTTTAGAGGTGTTTCCTTTCAAAACATATTTGGTTTGGGCTCATGTGGTCACGTTTACAGGTTCACTATCTTGTTTTACTTTGATCTTGATGGTATTAATTTGATTATCTATTGCAACCATGTCTTGTTGGGTATTATGGGATTGACTAGATAGGATGTTGGTGTCATTGATTAGATAGTTGGTTGCAACAAGATCTGGTGTGTTATTGATTTCAATGTTTTGTGTGATCTTCAACGGATGAAATAAGAAAAATAGTGTTGTGATAAACATAGTTCACACCTTTTCCTTTACCATTCATGTTAGAAGATTCTCCTTTATCATAATTTGGCAAAGGGTTTTTGAATACCCCATGATTGATGTTTTCTTGGGATTCTTCAATTTGTATGACCTTATTGTCAATCAAATCTTGTATCTTGTGTTTTAATTACATGAAACTACTCATTAGGTGACCTTTACATCGATGAAATTCACAAAAGTGGGCCTCATTTCACCATGATTATTTAACTTTGGGTTCAAACCCTTGAGTGTCAGGTAGAGTAATAATATTTTCCGCCATAAGCTCTTTCAATGCGGATTCATATGATTGACCCAAAGGTGTGAAATTTCGATGATTGTTTGATTTTTGATATGGTAAGGTCCTAGATGTTGTGTTTCTTTGATTGTTTTGAGTATTGCCTTGGTTGGTATTTTGGGTGGTCTTTTGAGTGGTATTCGAGGTGCTTCCTGACAAATTGAAGACCGATTTAGCATTATGCATTTCAACTGAAGTATCATTGCCATTATTTTTGTATTTCTGCCAAAATTTTGGTTTGTCATTTTTGGAGGAATTGGATGAATTGTTTTTGTTGTAAATTTTCAAAATTCCTCGTTTGACCAAGGCTTCTTCATCTTGATCCCATTTTCGATCAATTTTTCAAAAGTTGGAGGACATTGTAATTCAAGCCTATAAGTCATGCCATCATTTAAGTTATCAATGAATACCTCCATATTTCTTTTTTTTGGTATGGGACGGGGATACCTTGCAAATAAACTTCTCCACCTTTGCAAGAATACGAGAAATGATTCCCCCTTCTTTTGTTTGACATTGCAAAGATCTTTCACTATGATTTCATGTTGAATATTATATGAGTATTAGGTGATAAAATTGTTGACTAATTCCTCAAAATATTTGATCCCTAGAGGTAATTGCGAGAACCATTGCATACATTTCCCTCCCAAACTGCGTGGGAATAATCTCATTAAGTAAGTGTCTTCATGGGAAAATTCAAGGCTCATAGTTCTAAACTCCCTTACATGATCAATGGAATTTGTCTTTCCATTGTATTTGTCAAATTTGGGGAATTCACAATGTTTGGGGAACGGTATCATGTTGACACTTGGATCAAAAGGGTGGGGGCATATATCTTGTATTTGTTAGAGTAATAATTTATTACGCTTAATTAATTACATCATACTGGTTAATTAATTAAGTCACTTATTCCTCTAGTTGCTTAAGCTAAACTTAGGCACATTAATAATTGATTAATTATTAAGTGTGCACACTAGGGTTTCATTTAGGGTTTCCCTTTTAGGGTTTCTTGATCTCCTTCATAAGGATTGATCTCTTTGTAATAACTGAGATTCTAATAATGCATTTTACACTTTGAGGTTTGCAGAACATCTTCTTGGTTTTGCATGTCTTTTGCATGTGACAGGTATCCATTTGCATGCAGGTGATCTTGGATTCTAACAGTATTGAGTACCTCTTAGTGGTTCCAGTTTGCTTATTTTGCATTTGTTGTTGGAGGGTTTGTATTTTCTATTTTAAGGCATCAATGGGATCATTAGTCTTTGTTTCCTTTCTCGTTTCAGTTGGTATTTTGGTTTCTATCTTCTTAGGAGCTTTTTTGAATTTTGTGATATCAAAATCATTGGGTAGTTTGACTCCTTTGTTTACTAACATCAAAAGGTATTTCTCACCCTCTTTCTCAAAAATACTCTCCATTAATTTATGAAAATTGGGGTCTTGTTGGGCTTGTTCTATAGTTTCATCTGTTATTTATTCCACCTCATCTTTGATGAATTCCAAAAAAGGGATTCTCTTCACTTTTAGCCATAGTATTTTGATTTTCAATTTCGTTTTGCTCAATTTTTCACTTTTGCAATCTTGTTAAGACGAGCATACAAGTGATGAAAATTTTCTAAACGTTTGACCAAATTTTGGGAGTGCCAAAAGGATTGGTTAGAATCTGATTAAAAAATCTTTATTTCAGGATGAAGGATGATGAATCGTGATGAAGGATGATAAATCCTGATGGTGAAATGCAACTGATAAATCAGAAATGGGTGTAATGAGAAGGCACTTTTCAATGTTTGATCAATGATTAGATGAGAGATTTTCACTTGAAAATGTTGGTTTCAACAAGTTTGAGATTCTGATTTCCCTATTGTATCGATTGATTTGGACGGTTGGAGTATTGTATTGCTAGTTGCAAAATGTAAGAATGACAAATGGGTTGATTATGGTTATTCCTTTGTGAAAGAGCTCTTCGTTGATAATAAGCTTGTGAATATAAAGGATCTAAAGAAAAATCATCAGTATATCTTCTATCAAAGTCATGATATCTATGGATAAAAGTTTGATAGTCAAGAAAGACCTTCCTACTTTGGTACAAGAAGCATCTCTTTTTCAAAAGTTTCTTGTAGCTAAGTTGTTTCTTTGGTTTCTTGATTCTTGTAGTAAGGTATTTATTGACAAATGTTGCTGATTTCCAATCACTTAACATAAAATGATTAACGTAAATACCGCAAGCAACAAGTTAAAATGTTGGTTCCAACAAGTTGAAAGAAAATTTGAGGACAAGGAAAATATGTTATTTAAGAAGGTATCTTTGAATAGGGTGTTAATTGACAGAGGGGAGGTCAATTGTAGCTATATTTTTGTAGATTTACTAGATGCACTAAAACAGTGCCCAAATGTGCTAAAACTCAAATGCACTATGAAATGGTACAGATGCATTATGGGAATGGTTGGATGTGCCAGCATAGGCAATGTATGTGCTATAAGAGAAGAGGGATGCACTAAAACAACAACTGGATGCGCTAGTTTATGACAGCGATGCGCCAAAACAATAGAGGGATGTGCCAAAATAGTTAATGGATGCGTCGATCTAGAAAATGCTTTCTGGTTTTTGGCAGTCTAACAGATTTTTTTGGTTTCAGCAATGAATTTTTGGACTGTTTAGTTTGGATTTTCTTTTGAATCAATAGTTGAACATGTTTGTGTGATGTTTTCTCTATATATTGGTTTAAAAACACATTGGTAAAGACACATCAAACAAGCACAATTCTTAGGCTTTGTAATACAATATTCTTTTGGATTCCACGTAGATTTTACTCCAACTGCACTTATTCTTAGTAGGTGATTTAGAAGCTTGGCCGCACAGGGCCCCCCTTACAGTGCACTCACTTCTTGGGCCAACCAAGCTTCAAAATCCCATGAATCTCCCATGGCAAGTTTTTCACCTCTACTTAGAATTGCGAGAATGTGGATGTATTGGCAATGACCGTTGTTGCACCAAAGAATAGATAAGGGTAATTTTTGTCTTACTACAACAAAGGGGTTTTAGTAGGGGCATTCCGTTCGTGGGGATCATCCATACAGAAAGAGACCATTGTTGCCCTTCTTATCAAAACAATCCTCATGATACTATAACTTTCCTTGAGTACCCACATTTATATCCCAATGGAAGTCTCTTGGCTTTAGCGTGTTCCCAGTTGGATCGTTCCCTCCTTTCGAAGCAGGGAGGTAGGCCCTCTAAGGATTAAAATGCAAATAAATGAATGGGTCTGGCTTTCTAATCACCCAGTTAAGGGGAGAGGATACATGCCTACCATTCCAAACACAACAAGCATGGTGTAAATTTATCCTTCCTAGTTATGCTAGATTCCTAACTTAGCCAAAGGAAATGCCAACTAGATTTAACCCTGCAACCGATTTTTTAGTAGTTTCAATTCATTATTCTTTGATAGCATTCTTTATTTGTTTCAACAAGGTCTTTGACTGCATGTAAGGTTCTTGCAAAATAGAAAATTTGCAACAAAAACCAAATGCGCCATTATAGTAACTGAATGCACTAAACTACTAAATGCGCTAAAAGAGCGATCGAATGTGCTAAATGATAAACTGAATGTGCTAAACTGGAAAAGCATAGAATGAAATTTAAAACCCCTTGATGCGTCGAAAGAACAACTAGATGTGCTGAAACAACAACCCGATGCACCAAAACAAAAGCCGAATGCGCTAGAAGAATCTCTCGATGCATCGAATTAGGAACTCAATGCGCCGAAATAGAAGCTGAATGCACTAGAAAAAAAATCGGATGCGTCATTTCAAAATTTTTGATGGAACTTGCGGATAAGAAATCAACATAAAACAAATTAAAGATGGGGCTAGGCCCCACGGTGGGCACCATTTTATGTGGTGAAAATATGCGTGTCAATAGGATAGAACAAAACACATATCCATGCAATGGATTACATGAAAGGAATTGAAATAGCAAAATTAAATGACTACAACTATCCTTGCAAATAATTCCATGGTTCTATCGTATTAAGGACCTTTGAACTTCATGCTCTCAGATCTATTAAACGTTGGACATGAACCTACAAAGATGATAACCTAAGAAATGAGAAGCTATTGTGAAATACAAACTACATGCCTATATCCCTATATTTTTGTATTTTTGATGCCTGAATGTTGAATGATCTATGATGAAGTGTTGATTGCTCAAATGATGATAAAATTGACAATGCAAATCTAATAGTAATGTTGTATAAAATATGCAATGATTAAGCTACTAAAATTGAAGTTTCCATAATAACTCTAAATGAACTAAATTGCTAAACACTAACTATAATGCTCTCACAATTCTCCCAAATTGCACTAATAATCCTGCAACATAAGTTTGTAATCTGAATCTCCTTATGAAAAGCTATAGAAATGCCTTCTATTTAAAAAATTTTCCAGGCTCAAGATGATGTAGCAGTGATGGACAGTCGAGATTGTGATCCTAAAGAATCAACAGTGGAGCACAAATAGTTTGGTGAGAATCAGGGAGATGGATCCCTTCAAGAAAACACCTTTCCAAGTGTTGAAGAGAATCAGAGGAAAGAAGAAGCCATGTGTCCAAGGTGGTTTCAAATTTGTTGCAAGTTTGTTGATAGTAATTCACATTTTACAATTTAGAAAATTCAATTTCATGTGACACATGGTGAGGTGGCAGGTGAGTTGGAGGTGGTTAGAAGAAATATGGAGACATGTGCCAATTTGAATTTAAAAATTCAAATTTAAATGGAAGAGGGAAATTAATTAAATAAGAAATTATTTAATTTGTGCATTTAATTAATTTAAGAGGAAAATGATTTTTGGAAAAGGAAGAATTAAGGTAATGAACCATATAGATAAACTTATTAATTTATTTATAGTAGTAGAAGAATTAGGATTTATTAATTAAATAACAAGTATTTAATTAATTGTTCTCCGAGAGGCTGAGGGGGAAAATTGGACCGCACGAATCGGATCAATGGAGACCATTCAAATGGTAATTTTTCTAAAAAATCTTCCCATTCTAGTAACTCTTCAACTCTTTATGGCCCTATTTCACATAGTAATTCATACCCTAGGGGTGCATCATTGGCTTCTTCTAGCAGAGCGTCTCATAGATCATCATTTAGGGCTTCAGATAATCTCTTTACTAATAAAAAGAGTCGATTCCAACCCAGGAAAACCCTTAATAGGGCAAAGCAAAGTCTTTTTGATATTTTCCATTCTGATTCATAGTCCGAAGGGGATTCTCGATCTTGGGCAGACGTGGTTTCTGATCAAAAGTTACCTGCTTCTTTTCCTAACAATATTCTGATCTTTCATGTAGCTTCCTTCAATCCAAAGGTTCTGAATTGTCTTCATTCCATCAAAGGTCGCAATGGATCTGAGCTGGGGAATGAAGAATTTTCTCAATGGTGAATATGCCTGCTTCTTTTCCTAATAACATTGCTCAAATATATGTTGATTGTTATCGATTTCTACATCTTCAAATGAAGAATGCCCAACATAACAAAGTAGCATCAAAGAATACGCCAGCCAAGTTTATGAATAATATAGATCAGAGGCACGAAGCTTGTATTGGGATTCAACGTCTTCAACAACAGAATGTGCTTCGTAATAAAATACAACATTTATCTTCAGTAGAACATTGCTTAAATGTCTCTGTTTCAAACAATTTCATGAAAAATGTGCAATGAAGGGTACAAAAGCCAAAAAGAAGGTAAGCAATGGATCCGTAAAGGAAGCTCTTCCCATCATTCTTTGAATTTTTCTGAATCAAAGGATTTAATTCAAATTTCAATTGTTGATGAATCTTTAGATGCTCAAACTCAGGATCTTAAAGATCCTGCACTAATCTATAAATTTTGGAATTTTTTACCTAGCATAGAAGTCCTAAAAGATCTACTTTTTTTGATTGGGATGGGGAAAATCAAGTCTTTTACATAGATCAGGGAAATGATTTCTTTATTGTATTTTTATCCTCTAAACAATAGTGAGATGTAATTCTTGGTGAAAAGGCGTGGTTTTTTGAAGGTGTTGGGTTATTTACTCAGGCCTGGGTTCCAAATTTTGATCCTCAATCTTTGGTGTTGCAATTTGTTCCTTTCTAGGTCCAACTACCTGCTCTTCCTTTAGAATATAGGGAGCATCCTCTTGTGGAAATAATTGATAATAATCTTGGGGTTTTTTCCTCTCATGATATGGAATTTTTTAAGAATCCAGATAAGCTAGTTAGAGTCTATGTTTTGTTAAATGTTTTGAAGAATTTACATTCAACAATTTCAATTCATTCAAAAAATGGAACTTGGCAGAAGGAAATTCTCATTGAAAACTCACAAAATGTTTGTATTACTTGTCACCTCTCAGGTCATCCTTCATTTCAATGTTCACAGAGCATCTAGATGTTCAAGAGAATTCACCTATATCTAATAGCACCTTGTCAAAATATTCCAGTCCTGAAGGCATTCCATCTATGAATCAAAATGCTTCATCTTTAGTTGTCTTTAATGCTCAAAAGGGGTTGCCTTATAATGATGTATTATTAAGGAAGGGTAAATCCATGGTGTCTAAAAATTTATTCTTTTCAAATGGTGCCCTCACATCATTTTTAAAATCTTCCCCTGATGTCCATGATGTCTCTGAATCAAAATACTGGGCTCTTTCAAAATGTTAGGGTTATAAAATTTGTTATAAACTTTCCCAAGGGTTGGCAATCAAATTTAGAATTTTGGCCTTGGGAATGATCCCTGTTCTTATATACTCCTAGCCTCTCAATAGGGAGTATGCAGTAGTTAGATGGAATTGTTTATAGGCTACTCTGGGATACCTCTTTGCTACCAAATTCTAGTATTAAAAAAGAATCACCAGAAATATGTGATTCAACTTTTCCTTCTCGCACCAAAGACTTCTCAGAAGGTTTGGGATTATATGATTTAGAAACCATGGATGATCAAGATAGCTTGTTAATTTGGGCAAACCGTATAGAAAATATGGATGGATCAAATATTTTTGATGAAATTGTAGAGGTTGTAGCTAGAGATGAAGGGAAAGTTTTGATAGAAAATTGTGATAATACTCTGCCTTTTTTAGATGAACAAGTTTCATTGAGTAATGATCTTGAAAATAAGGATACTAATGAATTTTTTGGTATTGGTTTTGACTTTTCCAAACATCTTTCTATTAGTCAAACTCCTATGTCTTCTCCTGCTAAGAGAGGTAAAAAGTCTAATGCAGTTAAATTACAGGAAGAAATTGATTTAGGCTTGCAGTTAACCTTAGATGGTAACATAAAGAAAATATTGAGGGGAGCAAGGTGCTCTCCTCGATTAATATGAAGATCATTTCTTGGAATGTTAGGGGTTTAAGTGCCCCTAACAAACGAGCCCAGGTCAAGCAACAAATCAATTATGCAAGGGTTGATATAGTTTTATTACAAGAATCAAAGCTTTCTAAGGAAATTTATGAAAACACAATTGTCAAGTGGAATAATTGGAAGTCATATCATTTAGTTGCTCAGGGTGCTTCTGGTGGTCTTTTAACATTATGGAATTCTCAAATAGTTCAGCTGGAATCTATTACTAACACTTCACATTAGCAGTTGATGTGTGTTACTCACTTTGATTTATCCTTTTTATTGGTCAATTTCTATGCAGCAAATTCATCTAAAGACAAAATAAATTGTTGGAAGGATCTTGAGTTAATATTTCATTAGTCTAGAATCAAAAAAATAATCTTAGTAGGTCATTTCAATGCTATATTGTCCCAACATGAAAATATAGGAGGTATCATTTTTCCACATAAATCAGTTGAAGATTTTAACATATTTGTTCATGACAATGCACTTGTGGATGTGAAACTTGAAAAAGGAATGTATACATGGATAAATAAGAGACAAGACTTTTTGAAAATTGCTGTAAGATTAGATAGATTTTTAGTCTCCTCAAACTGGGCAGTTGATAATATTGCAAACATGTCACATATTCTATCTTGGCCTGGGTCTGATCATTTTCCTATTTCTTTAAATCGTGAAGCCTCTTCATCCCCTAAAAAGTCGTCTGCTTCTTTTAAATTTGAATCAATGTGGTTCAAACATAGTGATTTATTGCCACTTTTGAGAACATGGTGGTTGCAAGCCCCGTATGTGTCAAGCTCCATAATGTATAGATTTTGTAAAAAAATGCAGTTTTTGAAAGGAAAAATAAAACAATAGAATATTTTGTGTTCAAGAATATTTTTCATCAAAAATAAATAGTTTCAAAATAATTGACTAAGCTGAATAAAAAGATTATAATCGAGGGGTTAAATCCACAAACCTTTGAACTTCAAAAAAGCTTACAAGAAGATTGGGAAGAGTTAGTGTTTTGTGAGGAGTTGTATTGGCATCAGAAGTCACATGAGTTGTGGCTTAAAGAAGGTGATAAATTTTTTAAAAAAATCCATATGTCAACTCAGATTAAAAAAGCTAAGAATACAGTGTTCCACATCCAAGAAAATTCAATGGGCAACTGGTTAAATAATTAAAAGGATGTTCAAAATGAAGGGGTAAATTTCTTTTCAAATTTATTATCTACACTGAATCAACAAACAGTTCTCCATGATGCTGATACAGAGGAAATGTTACAATCAATCCCCTCTTTAGTCACCGAACAAGACAATGTTCAACTTAAAAAACTGTTTACTTTGGATGAAGTGAAAGTGGTTTTTTTCTCTCTAAAAGCTGATAAGGCTCCAGGCCTAGATGGATTTACAACATTATTTTTTCAAAAAAATTTGGGACTTCATATGAAATGATTTTCTCGAAGCGTTGGGGGAGTCTTGGACCTCTTCTTCAATGCTCAAAAAATTTAATGTAGCTCACATTTCTTTAATCTCGAAGGTAAAATATCCCAAGTCTTTCTCAGAATTTATGCCTATATATCTTTGCAACACAGTTTACAAGATTTTTACCAAAGCAATTTACTTTCGCTTGGTTCCCCTTATTCCAAATATAATATCAAAAGAACAAGGAGGTTTTTTCCCAGGAAGGGATACAACTGAGGGTGCATTGGTGGCTCATGAAATCTTACATTCTATCTCCTTGCACAAAATTCCTTCATTTATCATCAAGTTTGACATGATGAAAGCTTACGATGATGTGGATTGGGCTTTTTTGATGCAAGTGTTAAGGAAATTTGGCTAAACTGAAAAATGGTGTAAATGGGTCCTATCATGCTTAAAAGGAGCCAAATTTTCATTACTAATTAATGAATCATCTTCAGGTTTCTTTAGTTCCACTCAAGGAGAGAGGCAAGTTGATCCATTATCACCTTTTTTATTTATAATATTAGTTGAAGCTCTTAGCAGGTTAGTGAGACATTATCATTCTCAGGAGAAGTGGAAAGGTATTACAATCCCTTCTACCCATTTTTCAGTAACTCACCCTTTGTTTGTTGATGACACATTACTATTTGGTGCATCTCAGATTCAAGAAGCCATTCAAATCAAATATGTATTAGATAAATATTCAAAAGTATTAGGTCAGAAAATAAATGTAGACAAATCAAAGATATATACATTTCATATCAAATCACTTCTTCAAAAGAGAATTATCAATATTTTTGGGTGCCAATTAGCTGAATTACCTTGTAAGTACCTTGGGATTCCTTTCTTTTTTGGGGCAAACAAAGTTACTTATTGGTCTACCATTATTCAAAGTATTCAAAAGAGAATAGCATCTTATAAGGGTAGATGGTTATCTCTATCAGGTAGAATTTTATTGATAAAATCTATTATTGTTGCTATTCCCAGTTACTTTATGGTAGTATTAAAGGCTCCAAAATTAGTGATATTGCTAATTGAAAAGATAATAAGGGATTTTTTATGGAAGGGAAATATTGATAATAAAAAGAAAATATCTCTTATATCTTTACAAAATTTGTGTTGAAAAATCCAAAGGGGGTGCTGGTTTACATGACTTATAGGCTCAAAATCAGGCATTAGGGAAAAAATTAGTGTGGCACATGTATATTAAGTCGCATTCAAAATGGTGCAAAATAATGCAAGCTAATTACTTAGATAATATGGATTCAAAAAGAATATTTATAGTTTCAAATCCTCCACAAGGATCAAAATTGTGGAACTTTATAGTTTCATGTAGAAAATTAATTCTACCATATCTTACTTGGGAAATACACGATGGATCAAGGGAAATTTTTTGGGAAGATTCATGGGGAGGTTACACACCTCTAGAATCATCTTATACTATGAATGATATCAAAACACTTCTCAGCACAAGTTGGGGGATTAGAGTCAGTGATTATTTTGACAACATAGATGAATTTACTGGGAAGGTAAAATGGAAAGATATTTCTGCTTTTGACTATCCGGTGGGATAGAAACATGAATTCACAAGTCTTATACATCAACGAATAGTATTCTTGTTAGGAAAGAATGAAAAATTGTTATGGGCTTCATCAAAATCTGGAAATTATGCAGTAAAGTTTGGATATATGACAATAAGGAATCAAGGGGATAAAAAATTTCGGCAAAGAGCATTGACATTTTGTTGGGACCCTTCAATATTTCCAAAGACTGGTTGTTTCCCATGGTTGGCCATAAAAATAA
Organism: Sequoiadendron giganteum; assembly: GCA_007115665.2. Classification (NCBI taxonomy): domain Eukaryota; kingdom Viridiplantae; phylum Streptophyta; class Pinopsida; order Cupressales; family Cupressaceae; genus Sequoiadendron; species Sequoiadendron giganteum. The sequence continues at coordinate 200,581,330 of CM021101.1, forward strand.
GGATTATAACAAGTGACAAGATGGTCAAACTTGGAATTGCGACACAATTTAAATGTGTTTTATGTGAAAATGAGAATGAAGAAATAAATCACTTGTTTCTTCATTTCCCTTTTTCTTTTCAATGGTGGTCTTTTGTAAAAGAAAAATTAAGCTGGTCTGCTCCATTACCTTTAAATCTATGGGACTTTTTCTCAAGTTGGCTAGTGTTGTATAAAACAACGTTATTTTCTTGCATTTGGAGAATAATTCCCTCTGTGGTTCTATGGACAATTTGTCGGGAACTAAATAGAAGAATCTTTAGAGATGAAAAAATGAAGATTGATCAAATCCTACAAAAAATGGAATCTTCAATTATAGAAATAATGAATGTGTATGTTTTAAAGACCAGAAATGTTGGCTCTTTGTTCACTGATTGGGACTCAAAGGCTATGAAGAATTGGAACAAGTTAGTTCTTCCATTCAAGGGAAGTTTGCATAAAAATCCAAGTGCTAAGTTGGATAGAAGCCAAATTCATTGGTCTCCACCAGCGGAAGGTTTTTTTAAGGTAAATTTTGATGGTAGTTCACGTGGGAATCTAGGTCTGTCAGGAGCTAGAGTTGCAATAAGAGATCATAAAGGATTTTTAATATCAGCAAAGTTAATCAAATTTCTGAAAGGTACAAATAATGTTGCAGAAACTCATGGTTTGCAACTTGCATATGATATGAAACTTAAAGACTTGGTAATAGAAGGAGACGCACTAATCATTGTAAATGCTTGTAAAGAAAGGAAAATCACATGTTGGAAAATTAGATATGTGTCGGAGCAGGTATGGTTTTTGTTGGAAAAGTTCATAACAGTGTAGATTAATCACACTTATAGAGAGGGTAACTTGGTGGCAAATAAGCTGGAAAATATCGGGTGTGATCAAAATAAAAAAGAGAGGATTTATGGCAATAATAAGGAAATTTTGTCTCAATATCTACAAATTATTTTTGAAAGAGAAATTATTATATAAAACTAATAATTTTAAAGGTATGTTAGTTATCAAAGTTTGTGCCTTGCTCAAAATGGAAAACTTTGATAGGGTGTGTAAATCAATTAGTGGCACCGCCATCAAGTTTTCTAAACACATCATCTTCATATCATAAGAAAGCATCATTTTAGTGGTAAAACAATAGCCAATTCATCGTTATCCATGTCATGGGGTTAAATATTTCTGATCATAAGCATGTGGGTTTATGTGACTTTGAGCCTAAGAAAATTCATTCAGTACCAATTAAAACCATTATCAGAATGGAAAATTGACAAATTTTTTCTTGCGAGAATGAAAGATCAGTTTGCATGCTCTAAATCTTAGGGAGTTCACTTCACACAAACAAATGTGTTGGGGTTTGAATTAATAAATAAATTATTTTCATTCCCAATTCGGTCATAACCAAGGTATGTTTTTAGCTAACAGGTGTCGGCTCTTTGTAGGTTTACGAAGATGTGCAAGGATCAATTAGTAGAACATAAGTAATCCCAAGATGGAATATGATGATATTACATGTGCTTAAAATAAAATTTTGCATGTGGTTTCATAGAAGGTAGTATTTTTCTGAGATATGTTTTGCATCAAATAAGTTCGAGCATGTAGGAAGGTAGAAAAAGGACTTGCAAACTTCAATGAAAAATAATACAGTTTTGGAAAGAAAAAAATCTGTAGCTATATGAAGAATCTTGGTTGATTAATCATTATATGTGTTTAATTGCATCTCAGTATTGTCTTAAGATGAAAAATGTAGTTTTTCATTGGCAATTTCATCATGCATGGGTGTCAGGCTCCTCCTTTTGGTTGACAGTCTCCTTCATCCAAGCGGACATAGATCATTCCAAAACAAGCTCAAAACTCTCAAGTACATAATACAATATAAGAAGTGGAGTATTGTTTCAAAATAGTGTTCATCATAGTAGTTTGAGATATCTGTATGTTGGTGTTTCTATGATAGTCCCTACTTATTGCTCAACCTTTTTTTTGTCCAAATTACACAATGATCTTTATGTGAATTAACTAAAAGTTCAATGTTGTATTCTCTGAGTTAGTGTTGGGTATCTTTGCACCATTTTTGCATTAGCAACCTACAAGCTATATTCGTATAAGCAATTCTCTACTTAACAGATTCTAGGTGTGATAAAAAATAGCTTTGATAGAAATGAAATTCATTCCAAGAAATCATTGTGCTACATTTCAAGTGCAGTCATGGGAAATTCCCTTCTCCAAAGGGTTAGGCAAGGAGAATTTGTCATATATATTCAATATTGATTGCATTTCGGTTTACAAAAGTGTGAAGAACATAATCAGAGATGAAATTTTGCATCCATCAACACAGAGGATTATTTTCCCCTCCAATTTAGTTTCATTTTTTGTTAGCAATGTGATAGAGTTGAACCTGAACTTTCAAGATATGCAGAAGATAGAAAATATTGTTATAAAGGAGGTTTTCTTGCAAGATAATGCATTGCTAACAAGCATTTAGAAATATGACTTTTGATCTGGAGAAGCCTATTTTGTGATGGGACTTTTAAATTTTGAAGGGAGGAGGCTAGGGTTTGAAGGTTTTGAGCTACCCATGGTGATATGAATTATAAAATTTTGAAACCCTCATGTTATATTTTGAAGGTGACTTGCTACCGAAGGTAACCAGTCACTTAAGTGATTCGGTTGAGCCTTTCCTCCGTGCTCTTACTGGCCCCTTTCACCCAGCCTATCGGTCTTTTTTCTGCCACCTAGGCTTAAATGTTTATACCGCCGAGGGTTGTACCAGCTTGTCCCACTTGAATATTCTACATGTCCTACATGTAGTTTGGCTAATAGACCGATCACAGGTTTTGATCTGGACCATTTCTCGCAAACCTCACAGGTTTTCCTGCTGATGTCACTAAAGTAGTGTGAGGTCTGCAAGATGCTGCCATGTGGCATGTATGGAGGTACGGGGTCTTTTCCCAAGGCGCCAGTGGTGATAGGTGGCCGTCTTTTCACTAGCGAAGGAATTTAATGACAGGGTTAATAATTTTCCCTCATGGACCTTGCACGAGAAATGTAAATGTCTCTAAAGTACTGTGAGGTATGCGAAGAGGCGACACGTGGCCTGGTTCTTGAAGCGACAAGGCTAAGTGGGACCTATTGTCTAGTTGTGACTTCCTATTTTTATGGGTTATGATTGGCTGTGGTTTTTCGAGGGTGTTGATATGGATTTTCAATGCTCGATTGACTTGATCTGAGTAGTTAGATTTGCCAGATCTGTTTCGCATCAGTGGTTCAAATTCAAAGAGGGGTGTTGTTCATCTATGTGGTGAATTTTTGCGCTCTGTTACTTAATGGCTCAGATTATTCCAAAGGATCTTCTCATGATTTTCTCTAGCGTGTGAATGATGCCCTCCTGATAGAAACAATTATGGTGGCTATGTCAACCACTTATGGCTCAAATGCTTGTATTGCAAAAATGTAATTAATATCCCTCGCACCAATTCACTCTATAAATGCTTGCTAAAGTTAACCGGTGTTATCATTGCATTTTGAGTTGTTTTGTTTGCAGGCAGTGGCTATTCTCCTGTATTCTGTGAAGCTTTTTCTTCAATGGATAAATCTATAGGGCGTAGGAGTTCCAGAGTAGGAGCCAGGAGGTCACTGGTCGGGAAGGAGCAACCTGCTCCCAGAACACCCGAAGTCACTACTACAAGTGCTGAAAAAAGGCCGGAGCGTTGCTCATCCCCTGTTTTGATTTCATCAGATTCTGATGGTGACGGGTTCGAGACTGACTTGGATTACTGGTATTACCTGGCATCTTTGACTGAGCTCATGGGAGTGAATGAGGAGGCCGTTGCAGTCAAACCAATAACTACAGTGGCTCTGTGCTAGGTTGTTGGGTGTTGTGTTGATGTGGCTGGAGGGAAGAAGGTGGTTCCGTCTTTAATTGAGGCAAGAACCAGAAGAGGTCACTTGTACTAGGGCCGTGTGTCAACTTAGTGTTTTTCGGTGTTGGGTCGGTTGGTTGTGGGCAGTGATTTTTCTTGGTGTCTCATCTTACTGGTGTGGACATGCGTGTGCCTAGCACACTTTTTTGTTTTTCTCTGACTGGTTACTGTGTAACCATTTTTTGATTCCTAGATCATGCACATTTCTATCCAATGATGAGGAATGTGAATTGGAATTTCATTATAAATTAAATTCAATTTTGAAATTAACAATGTAGCTTAATGCTTTGTTGCTCTCCTGTCCTATAAAAGAGATTTCTTGGCTCATTGTTATTGTCGGATTTTGGATCCTGAAGTTCTGAATATATGTACAGTCAGTTCTTTTTATTATAGTTTTCTTGGAATCTTTAGTTAATATATTTTCCGGTCAATTGTCTATGAAGCAAGCAAGCCTCGCTAATGTAATTACAAATATTCAAGCAATAAATGATAATCATTTTGAAACAATTTCTCTCCTAATTGTGTGTCATAAGTTGTGAATGAGCCTTGTCAATGATATTTTCATTCACTTTCAATGGTATATTTGAATGTGTTCTTCATTTCCCTTCTTTAGCTCAATGAGCTAATGAAATTTCTTGAAAATGAGTTACAAATTTATGATTATATATTATGGATTGCTAAGGAGTGTTGTTTTAAAATTAAAATTCACATGATGTACATCATTATGGTGATATGTCTACAATATCTGGATTATGCTTTGTATGACTCATGCCCAATGGATGAGGCACTGGCTATTTTATTCAATATTACTACGGGACAGTAATTCTAAACATGGTGGTCTAAAATATGAACACAACAAAATATTAAACCCTATCTCTCTACAAGAGGCAAATCTTACATTGAAGTCTTCAATCCTGTTGCTCTAAGATACCTGTTATTGTTCTTTGGTATGCCAATACCAAGAGTAATTACTATCTCATTACGTGTGTATGGATTTTAATCTGTAAGAAGAAGTGTTCTTACCAGTCATAGAACATTCTTGTGAACACAGTTAGGTTTACCCACTTTGGTTTCATAGAGCCAAAAGTGTAGGAGATGTTAGTCTTTGACTGGATCTCATTAGTTGGCCCACTAGCCTTTGTGGCTCTTTAGTATAGAGGTTGGCTACCTCTTAGAGAATTATAAATCCTATGTGGGAAAAAACACCAACAGAATGGTGACTCTACTGGGGAAGTTCAGAATCTCCGGTTGCAGATGGTTATAAAGTCATATCAAAGATTTGTTGTTCTGAATTTACATAGTGAATGTTTTCAACCCTAGAAAGAAGAAGCCGTTGAAATGAATCTGACAATCCTATGATCTATGGTATCTTGTTGGCAATGGATTCAGGGGTTCTAGAGTAATTAGTTGAATGGTGGTTTTATTAGGGAGAACTTCTGAGAAATTTAAAAGAAAAAGAGAAAAAGGGAACCATAGGGGTTGAAGGAGGCTATCCAGAATCTCATGTTCAAAATAAGTTGAATGTTAAATTTGGATGGTGATGGATTATGGTTTTGAAGAAGATTTGTAGCAGCATGGTGTGACTCTCTTGTGGGTAAAAACCTAGAATCTAACAAGCTTTGAGAAGGAACTTCATATTTCTGTTGAAATACAGTCCTCTGTTGAAGAGGTGGTAGCTCTGTCCGAAGAACCAGTTGATGAATGAAGGAACAATCCCAAATCTGTGATAGTTATAGTCAGGGAGAAGAGATTAATACATGCTGCCAAATAATTACCAGGTATTTCATCAAAACTAAACTGTTCACTATTTCTAATTATGATGGGTGTTTGTAATTAAGGATGCAGATGGTTCTAAACTAGATGTCTAGCATCAAGAAAGGAACAATAATTAGTTTTTCCATAATTTTAGTGATGCAATATGTAAAAGGACTTATTAAATAATGTTTATGTTGCATCATATCTTTGAAAGCAAGGACTACTATTTTCAGTCACTAATGGAATCATGGTTGATTTGGTAAATGATATGTTTGATAAATATGTACTATTGATGAAATTTTAAATGGGTATAAGTAATTTCCCATCTGTAAAGTCAGAAATAAATATGCAAAGAGAACAAGTTTTATTAAGCCCTTCAGGGTGTTTTGTAACTCAAAGGTATATGCCTTTTATTTTTAGTGATGTCAGTGGTTACCCTAATCTAATTCCTAAGAAGATTAGGAAGTATTTGCCTAAATATACAGGGCAAAGTGCAGAATCAGCCTCTAAGCATTTACATAATTTTGTAGATGTAATGGGGGATTATGAAATCAATCATGAGGATGTTGTCATGAAGCTTTTTGTGCAATCCTTGAAGGGTGATGCCAGGGATTGGTTTTCCGATTTACTTGCCTATTCTGTTAACTCATGGAATCAGTTCGTGATAGTTTTTATGGAGCAATTTGGTGAACATGTCAATCCCAACATATTAAGAAAAGGTTTTATTGGAATTCACATAAAAGAAGAGGAGCTAATCCCATATTTTAATCTCAGGTTTTCAAGAGCTTTAAGGGAAATTCCTAAAGAAATAAGACCGAGTGAGGCTAAATGCTTAGTTGTATATCTTGGTGCTTTTGACAAAAGGATGGGTTACCTACTACGAGATAAAGAACCTACAAGTTTTCACCAAGCATATAAAATGGCTATGGAAATTGAAAACAATATGAAATACTCAATGATGAAGGGGTATCTGGATGCAAGTATTGATTACCCTAGCCTAGCTAGTACTAGTAAAATGTCAGAGTGGGCTACTCAAAGCACTGATTATGATAAGGGTGTTTTGAAAACTGTTATATCTTCACCATTGCAATGTGATGACAATGAGATCCAAGTTGAAAGCTAGTTTAGTTTGAATGATGATGATCAAACTTCTCTTGTACCAGAATTGTATGACATGAAGAGGCAAGAGAAAGAATCACCATACGAGTTTTTCTTGAGATTTTTAGGTGATTTAATACAAATTCCTAGAAGTCATAGACCTAATGACTATAAATACATTGATTTATTTTGTGAACTTTACGAACCAGGGCTAAGTGTTTTTCCAGAAGAATTGAAACTTGCTAATTTGGCCCAAGTCATTAAATGGATAGAGATTGCAGAATCGGCCAAGAATGTACCTACACAAAATAAAGACAATGCTTGCCCTTTTGAAGAAAGGTGGATAAATGTTGATGAATTTGAGGGAAAAAATGATGCAGGATTCTGTGAGACACCCATTGTGTTTCCTAATCCTGATTGTAATGCTCATGCCACTGAGATTTTGTTACAGGCCAGTGATTGTGATTTCAGAAGTAGTGATTGCAGTACTGAGGATGGAACTAAGCCTTTCTTTTTACCAGAGTTGTATGGAAATGTAGAACCTCATTTTTTTACTTGTTTCCAAGTGAAGGAACAATTTTCAAATGATAAATATTTAGAGTATACTCCAGGTATATTGGCAGTGGAACAAGCCTATTGTATAAATGTTGAGGAATTTGAGGACAATGAAGCGTGTGATCAAAAGAATAGTACTGGAGACAACCAAGATATTGATGAAAATATTGGTGCTATTGTTTTCCAGACTACTTATGTGAGGTTGAGATAAATGTGTTGTTACCTTCTGACATTGATATTGCTGGTGAAAATTTCGCAACTTATAACGAAGGTGACATTGATATTGTCGGTGAAATTTTTTTAGCTTGTGCCGAAATTTTCAGTTATAAATTAACACATACAATAGGTAGTGTTGAGTACAAGGAGGCCAGTGCATATTGCTCTTTCTCTTTTGACCAGTTTGAAATTGATGCATTTGATTCTGTCTTTGAGGATTTTCATTTGAGAATAAATGAAGAATAATAGGGGAAGATGTATATTGAGAGGCCTGAAATGAATGTGTTTACACATTCCCTGGAGAATGATGTAGCTAGTACTGCAGACATTTGTAATGCCAGGATATATTCCAAATTTACAGAATTCAGGTGTTGGCAACCAAACTTATGTGGGACATCCCGAGGTAGAGATCCCCCGATTTGTGTATCATCTTTGTTGAGCAATGGAAATTTTTAGTTTGATGTACAAAATGATGAAGATGCCAGAATGTGTGATGTTACAGACCAGATAAGTTATGAATGTTTCCACTTCTCATCTCAATTAGGCTAGCATTCTATGAGTTATGACCAGGGGCAGAGTAAGGTGAAACATTATCATGGTTAGATTTTTCTTTTAAAGTTTTGGAGGAGAACATTGATTGAATTAGTGCAGGGAAGTATTAATAAATATTATGATACTTCTAGGCATATTGATTACCCCATTATTTTTGAAGCATCAGAATATAAATGTTGCAGACTATGTTTACTCCAAGCGACAGAGAATTTTGTTTTTGATAGGGGCAAATTTTTATTTCTCTTGTCAAGTGGCCTGGGGCCACCAAGTTAGTATGCACAAGTCCAATTGACAAAGCATGGTGAAATATCTGTCAAAGCACTTGTGTAATTAAGCGATCTGGTCTGTGAAACTAGAGATTTTGGATTCTTGCCATGCCCGCAAGGCGCATACATCCCCAGTTGGAGCCATTGATGGGAATTTTAAATTTCAAAAGGAGGAGGCTAGGGTTTGAAGGTTTTGAGTTACCCATGGTGGTATGTGTAGACACATAAAAATGAGCTAGGCTTGCAAGCTCTATTTCTAATCTCTTTCTTCCTAGCATAATTAAGACATTTTAATTATGTCCTTGGTCCACATTCGACTATTAATTAAATAATTCATGATTATTTAATTAATTCATATCTTTTTTATTCTTCATGATTATTAAATAAATAAATTTTATTTATTTAATTACGTCACTAATTGTCTAATGTCTTTCTATAATTAAATAAATTTCCTAATTTATTTAATTATCCTTGTCCATTATGTCTTCTTGATTATTAAATAAATAACTTTATTTATTTAATATGTCTCTAATTTAAAGTCCTCTTGTAATTAAATAAATTCTTTTATTTATTTAATTATGGCCATCTTCACATTCTCCTCATTTTAAATAAAATCTTATTTATTTAAAATAAGTCCCACCACCTAAATTAAATAATTTTATTATTTAATTTCTCCTCTTTTATTGTGCTCATTTTAAATAAATCTTATTTATTTAAAATAAGTCCCTCTTTAAAAATCCCTTCTTTTGTAAATAATTTAATTTAAATTATTTATTGTCACATGACCCCACCCTTTTTGAATTAAAATAGTTTTTAATTTAAAAAGTCAACAACCCCTCTTGAATTAAATAATTTTAAATTATTATTTGATTCCCCAACAATTTCGGTTTGTGTGCCTTGTCACATGCATTGTCAACCCTTGATTTGATTTTTCTTAAAATCAATCTTGTCCATTCATTTCGAATTTGACCTAATGTTGCCCTAACCCTAATTGTGGGTTGTCATATTGAATCTTGTCCATAGATTCTAGGTCATTTATCAGTCTTTAATCTCACCCGTCCATACAAAATTGCATTTTCTATAAAATGTCAATTTTGTCTCATATCTATCACTGGCTATCCATTATTATCTCTTGTCATTTTCACATATTTCATCTCTTGCATTTTTAGATAATCTTGCATTTTCATATTTTATCATCTAACATTGTCTTTTGCAGACTTATTTACTTTGCATGTAGATTTATTCTCTTGCATTTTAGATTAAATCCTTCAACACTTGCTAGGTCATGTCATAAACTTATTTTGCTCACACAAAGGCTGAGGGCATCCATCATATTGCAGCAAGTAGAGGAGGTTCAATAGAAGTGAGCCATGGAGGAGAGAAATGGGTGAGACTGTTCTAGTCTCATTCCTTTTCTCTTCATTCCTCCTTTGCATTTTATTGACTATGATTTGATATCATTTTAGATCATTACATTGGTGAACCTGACATATTTTGACAATTTTTTAAGATATTTGGAGTTGGATCCTTTTTGTTGCAGGTTTTGTTGGCTTTTTGTTGCAGGTTTTGCAGCATTTTGGGGACAAAACCCTAGATTTCAAAGATTCGGCTATATCTCTCAAACGGCTGCATATTTTCAGACAAATTTTTTTTTGCAAGTTGCAGACATTATCAAGAGCCTCTCGTCCAAAAATCAGATTTTTTCAATTTGTTTTCAATTTTTAATAAATTTTTTGGTTATTTTCATGAAAAATCAATTGTGAGAGCATATTAGCGAATTTTTCGGATTTCTTTACATTTTCGGAAAGCTCATTTAATTTCAATAGGGGTCTGTTTTTTATATTTTTAATTTTCCTACAAAATAATTCGACAAAAAATAGATCTTTAAAAATTAGGGTTTTGCAAAGATTGACTTATATCTCACACAATTTTGCAGATCTGTTCACAAAACTTTTTTTGCAGGTTTGGAATGATGTCAGGCACCTTCAGTTAAAAAATCAGAGTTTTCAGAGCTGTTTTGGAATTTTAATAATTTTTTTATGATTTTTCATAAAAAATTAATTTTGGATGCAAAACAGCAAATTTTTCAGATTTTTTTTACATTTCTGGAAAGATCTCTAAATTTCACTAAAATTCTATTTTCTGTGTTTTTACTTTTAATGCAAAAATGTAGTTCCAAAAATCAGATTTACTTTGACTAGCTAACCCTAGTGATCAATAATAGAAGTATCCTCTCCCCTTGCACACTTGTGTGATCCTGGGTGTAAGAGAAACTATTATTGACTCTAGGAATTGGGCATGCACTAAGTCAAATAGGGTTAGGGCAACACTTTTTCTCTGTTTAGTAGCTTCAAGATTTTGGGTTACTAATTTTTTGTTTGCAGCTTGTGGCAAGGAGTCTAACATTTTTCTTGTTTATTTCACAAATCTTAGACAAATTTGCATTTTACATTCATGGGTTAAAATGAACATGCATGCATACTCATTGGGCTAAAAAGAACACAACTTGCATTACAACTCATTGGTTTAAAATGAATTTGCATTTTCATAGCATTGGGTTAAAATGAACTCTTAGTTAGCTCACACTACAAACAGTTAAAATGAACCCCATGTTTTGACAAATACTACAAACGGTTAAAATGAACTCCATGTTATTTTATGTTTGTCAACACATTTCGATTTGGGCTTAAAAATGAACACCATGCGAGTGTGAGTTAGGATATTCATGTTTTCACTCTTTGTTTTTAAACAAGGATCGATTGAACTATGAATATTCTAATTTGCTTTTGTCAACTTTAGAAAATTGGGCCTGCTTTGGTGGGAAAAAGTACTCACCCCAAAGCGACTCAAACCGGCAACGAAGCTTTTTAGCCAAGCTACTTCCGACCGGTATATAAATGTGAATCTTAAGGGAAAGCCTAAGATTACGAGTGCAGATATGTTATACGGACCAAGTAGTACTCCCCAAAACCCTGTTGAGCTTAACCTCTTCAGGCTGGAGTGCCTCCATAATGGAGCTTAATCTTGGCCCCATGTATAACCACTCGAACGGATGTCCGAATTAAATCCCTTGTTTTAGCAAGCCAAAAACCTTCTATTCTTTGGTACAACAACGGTCGTTGTGATGACACCCGCACCTGCGCAGTTCTTAGTAGAGATGATCAATCTGCCATGGGAGTTTCATGGAGGTTGGAAGCTTGGTTGCCCTGAGAAGTGAGTGCACTGTAAGGGGGAGCCTGTGGGGCCAAGCTTCTGAATTCATCCGCTAAGGATATGCGGTTAGTGGGATCCAAAAGAATATTGTCCTTGCAGCCATAAGATTTTGTAAAATGACTTCTATGTGGTTGATTTTTAACACCATGTGTTTGCCAACTATTTTCAGACAATTCCAACAAATAAACATCAAACTTGCCAAAATCTGAAACAACTTTTCCAAACTAAAACAAATCTTTGCAATCAACCTAAAATTTTGTCAAATCACTTTTTGCAACGAATTTTCCATCATGAACCACATTTGTCAAATCAAGTCCTCAATTTTGCACACTTTGGGATAGGAAAACTTTCCTTTCTTTGTCAAACCTTTGTCTTAAAATACATTGTCATTGGACCAAGTCAAATAAATCAATCCTTAGTCATTGTCCTTTGGTGAGCTGCTTCCAACTCATAAGTCTAGTGTGGAAATCTCACCTTGTCATTTTATCATCTTGTCCTTCAAATCAGTCCTTTGACAATCCAAATCAAGACATTGGTCAAACTTTGAGTGGTTAGAAAACCTTTCCTAAAGATCATTTGGCATAAGGAATCCCCTTTTATCACTTTGCATTGTCACCTTGCATAAAGCATAGTCTCATTTCATCCACCATCATGTCTTCAAATCACTATGACATGCTTGCTAGTCAAATTGAATGTCAATTCAATAGTAAGGGTCAAGCACAACTTGCTAGGGAATTCAAAATACTATACCTTCAATCCAAGTCCAAATTTACAACCCCTAGCCCTCCATCCATCTATCCATCTTTCCAACAATCCATGAGTCCTAGTCCTCTATCCATCTACTATCAAGAGTCCCCTAACACCATCCATGGCACTAAGTCACAACAAACTTCCATTAGTCAAACCCACCCTAACTTTGACAAGGGAAATCAACCATCCATCAATCCAAACCAACTATCCATGTCATATCCTAATCCTCCATCCACATCACATCCTAATCCTTTATCCATGTCATATCCTTGTCATGAAGTCATGTCCTATTCTAATCCTAGTCCTTCATCCCTCAACCAAGTCCAAACTTCCATGTCATATCCTAGTCCAACATGCACCAATCCATTTCAAGACACTCCATTGGGTCATGAAAACACATCTAGTCATGGTCTCCAAAGTCCCATCTCCTTGCATACACTTGAGGATACATGTCAAGAGGCAAGTCCAAAGCACAATGTCATAACATCACCATCATGTCAAGATCAAAGTAGTCCATTCCATGACCCCATCTTTACATCCATTCAAGAAGTCCTCCTAGACCATCATGGCATACCAAATACACCTATCCTTGGTCAAGAGTCCATCCAAAACCATTTCATTCAAGATGAACCTATCATTGGTCAAGAGTCCATCCAAAACCATGTCATTCAAGATGAACCTATCCTTGGTCAAGAGTCCATCCAAAACCATGTCATTCAAGACAAACCTATCCTTGGTCAAGACCCTATTTTCGATCATGTCATTTCAACTGAGCCCATATTTGATCAAGACACTACTTTTGAAGAAGTCCAAAATGATCCACTCCTTGACCTATATGCCATTCATGATGACACACTTGAAGATGATTCCATCCAAACTTCAAGTATTGACACTTTCCACAATGAAACACTTGCCTCCATGGAACACATAGATGATCTTACCTAGAACAAGAGTCTCCTAGCATGGACATATTTGCAAATGATCAAGCTATAACTGAATTCAGTGGGCTCTATGACAATGACCATGAAGACGGTTTTGACATAGACTTGGAAGCACCAACAGAATCATCAGAATTTGATATGACAGGAAATCAAATCGAAGATGTCAGTCAAAAATCTGTCCAATATGTTAATGAAGCTACAACATCCTATCAATTAGGATCAGCTATCTTTGTCAGAGCAAGCTTTCTCACAGATGAGAAGATTTCAAGCAATCATTTCCACAATAAAGATGGGTTAGCATCTTGCTTCCACAATAACAAGTATCCCATCGCCAACAAAATCTGTCAAAACATGCATTATCAAGGCAAAGGATTAGGCCTACATGAACAAGGCATTATTGAACCTATACAAGTTCAAGCAAATTACAAACATCAAGGTCTTGGTTATTCATCAGTCAAAAAATCTAATGATGTTAATGATACCTCCTCGATATTGGGGGCAACTTTATCTAATACAAACATCAAAATGGACGTCATGAGTAGTCCTTGTCATAAGGTTGTTGCCAACACTCCTTCCATCCACACCATACATCGCCATTCCAACAAGAATAAGCCTTCCATTTGGAACCAACAAAAGCAAAATTATTACAAGTCTAAAGTCCAAAATCAAATGTCAAAGGCCATCAAATCAGACAAAAAGTCAAGTGGACGAATGAAGCTAAAATGGATCCCAAAACAAAGTGAGTCAAGTCAAGAAAAGAATAAACCAGGCAACGAAAATATGCCCAATCCAAAAGTCAAGAAAAATGTGGAGCCACAGCATAAGAGGACTCCCACATATAATCAATGTCCACCTCCTTCAAAATGGCCATCAAACAAGACATATAAAAGTGTTGGTTCCAAACGCTATCAAAGATCCAACCTCCATCATCAATTAACCCAAGTTTGGAGAATAAAAACGGCTACATCCAAACATCCCACCAACCCGTCCATGTCCACCGTCATCTATCATAATCCTACATCATCCTTAAAGACCAAACGTCCCATGTCACAAATCCATCGCATCTTGGCAGCAACGCTTTATCATAAGGACTCTCATGACACTCTATCACGATGTGCGTATTTTGATAAGGCCAACTCTAGTATCAAAAATGATCACAATGACATCAATCAGCTCTATGCAAGTGCTATCATCCTGACAAGGCAACTACTTCAGAAAGATCATTATTGGCATGTCATGACACCAGTCTCTACATCGGCATCGTCAAAAGCTTCAGCATAGTCAGAGGTCATGTAAAGCATCAAGGCTATTCGGCAAAAATTCAAAAATACAAAAAAATTGACAAAGATAAAAAAGACAAAAATAATTTCATCCAACGGTGGCAAACAGGCGCTCTGGATAAGTACCATGATGAAAACCTGGCAAACAGGCATCACGTGTAGAATAAATCATCTATGTGGACCATTACACTTGGGGGCAAGTTGTCTCATCTCCCATGCATTTCCCATGACATTTTCCATTCACCCATCTAAACCTTATCGCGTCCATCCATTTTTCCCACCTACTTTGATCTTGACAAAGACTGGGGCAAAAATACAAATCATGCTTTGGAAATTTTTTTGACATGTCTATCTTTTGGTCATACACTAGTCACAAAGTATCATGTCATTACCTTCATAGCCTCTATTTCACTATGCTACATCATCCTTGGAGACCATATGATAATTCTCCTAGTCCAAGTCATCAGTCTCTCTTGCTTTATACCTATCACCCATCTTGGTTTCCCTTGTCAATGGTTTATAGATCCTCCGTCATCCCATTTAGTCCTCACTTAAGTCATTCAAAATGCAACAATATGGAAAACCTGGCGCATTATCCAAAACATTCCTTGGCTTTGTCCCTAGACCTGCTGCAGACTTTTATACTCTTGTCAAATAATATCATTGTCATCTTCACGTTGTTTCGGGATGTGTCCTTCCCACGTCAAACAACATTTGTCATTTTCAAGTTGTTTCGGGATGTGTCCTTCCCACGTCAAACAACGTTGTCATCGTCATCATCACCTGTCCGTCGGTATTCAGCTTGGCTAGCAGCAAAATCATGGTTGTCCTTGGATTCATGCGCGTCGGCATCATTCACATGCATTTGTCATAATTTTCGTAAAACATCAAAAAAATCATAAAAATCTGAAAAAGTCCTAAAAAAATCCTAAAAATTGTATAAAGTCCTGAAAAAAGACCTAAAAATTGAAAAATGTCCTGAGAAAATACAAAAACATCCAAATCAATGTCAAAATCCCAAAAACAAAGTCAAAGTCAATCTGATCAATTCAATCAATCACATCAGTCAATCTTTTGTCCAAGTCCGAACTACGTTGTCTCTGCGCATTTGCTACGTAGGCAAGATTCATCTTTGAATCCCCGAGACATTAGGTCAGTCCTTTTAGGTTTGTCAAAATAAAATCATAAGTCAAACATGGTTGCGTCAGTCAAATAAAGTGGACATAGTCACACTTGACACAAGACAGTCATTCAAAACGTCACTGTCAAAATTGGTCAAAATTAGACAACATAAGCCACTCAATCATACAGTCAAAATCAGTCAGCTTGCCAAAGCATTAGTCAAAATATCAATCTCGTCACCTTTTTGGTCCTCTTCAAGATGTGTCCTTCTTGGATTTGGACCTCGTCAAAATGTCATTTTCCTTTTCAGGATGTGTCCTTCCTGACCTTAGGCACCGTCAAACCGTCAAACTGTCAAAACTGTCAAACTATCAAAACAATTAATCTTCGGCAAACAAACATTGGCAATACAATTAAATGGCTGTTAATTTTTTGGCTATTTTGTCTTATCTTTTTATTGACTTGTCTTTTGGTCATGTTACTAGCTACCTCAAGGATGTCCCCTGAAGGATTTAGAGGTGCGATGACGTCTCATTGACCTATTTTATTTTTCTTTGACTATTGTCTGTGGATTGTCTTGACAAAAGGACTGGGGCAATTGGGCGTCTAGTATGAGTTAGGACATTCCTTGTCTATGACTGTCTGTTTTGGAAGTGGATGACCTTGCACACCTTGGTCTATGTCATACCATGGTGTTTGTTGTCCATTTGTGTCATTTTTTTACCGCCCAATGATGATTCGAGCAATTAGTACTCTTGCAAACGTTGAAGGATTTGATTTAGGAACTAACATGCATCTCATGTAGGCATTGCATTCATATCATCAACCATATCTTTTTCACTAATATTTCTTTTTCTCCGTATTCTATTCTTCTCATTCCATTTCGAGAGCACACTTGTGTTCTTGAAACCCAACTGTCCTCTCGAGGGGGCATACCGCAACCCTCCTCGTCATTCTTCCTCATCTTATCTTGCACTGGGGCATATGTTTGACTTATTTTCTTTGCCACAATGCGACAAGCTGCATTATGACAAAGAGGGGCAAATGTAGACACATAAAAATGACCTAGGCTTGCAAGCTCTATTTCTAATCTCTTTCTTCCTAGCATAATTAAGACATTTTAATTATGTCCTTGGTCCACATTCGACTATTAATTAAATAATTCATGATTATTTAATTAATTCATATCTTTTTATTCTTCATGATTATTAAATAAATAAATTTTATTTATTTATTTAATTACGTCACTAATTGTCTAATGTCTTTCTATAATTAAATAAATTTCCTAATTTATTTAATTATCCTTGTCCATTATGTCTTCTTGATTATTAAATAAATAACTTTATTTATTTAATATGTCTCTAATTTAAAGTCCTCTTGTAATTAAATAAATTCTTTTATTTATTTAATTATGGCCATCTTCACATTCTCCTCATTTTAAATAAAATCTTATTTATTTAAAATAAGTCCCACCACCTAAATTAAATAATTTTATTATTTAATTTCTCCTCTTTTATTGTGCTCATTTTAAATAAATCTTGTTTATTTAAAATAAGTCCCTCTTTAAAAATCCCTTCTTTTGTAAATAATTTAATTTAAATTATTTATTGTCACATGACCCCACCCTTTTTGAATTAAAATAGTTTTTAATTTAAAAAGTCAACAACCCCTCTTGAATTAAATAATTTTAAATTATTATTTGATTCCCCAACAATTTCGGTTTGTGTGCCTTGTCACATGCATTGTCAACCCTTGATTTGATTTTTCTTAAAATCAATCTTGTCCATTCATTTTGAATTTGACCTAATGTTGCCCTAACCCTAATTGTGGGTTGTCATATTGAATCTTGTCCATAGATTCTAGGTCATTTATCAGTCTTTAATCTCACCCATCCATACAAAATTGCATTTTCTATAAAATGTCAATTTTGTCTCATATCTATCACTGGCTATCCATTATTATCTCTTGTCATTTTCACATATTTCATCTCTTGCATTTTTAGATAATCTTGCATTTTCATATTTTATCATCTAACATTGTCTTTTGCAGACTTATTTACTTTGCATGTAGATTTATTCTCTTGCATTTTAGATTAAATCCTTCAACACTTGCTAGGTCATGTCATAAACTTATTTTGCTCACACAAAGGCTGAGGGCATCCATCATATTGCAGCAAGTAGAGGAGGTTCAATAGAAGTGAGCCATGGAGGAGAGAAATGGGTGAGACTGTTCTAGTCTCATTCCTTTTCTCTTCATTCCTCCTTTGCATTTTATTGACTATGATTTGATATCATTTTAGATCATTA